>OY856410.1:997994334-998109334 GCA_963693085.1 Alisma plantago-aquatica | reverse complement strand
ACTATCTCTTTCTTCACTACCTCAGTCATGATTGGATTGAGATGTTGTTGAGGATGTACTATCAGTTTGGCTCCTTCTTCAATGCAGATCTTATGTTGGAAAAAGCTAGGGGAATCCCCTTGATATCAATAATGGACCACCCAAACGTTGCCTAGTGGTTCTTCAGTACCATAAGTAATCGCTACTCCTCATGCAAACTCAATGAGGATGAAATGATGACTAGAAGCTTCTCATTTGTTTCCAAGAAAATGTATTTCAGATGTAGTGGGAGTGTCTTCAACTCAAGATATGGAGGACTCTACAACAACGGGATCAACAGTGGTGGAGGTGGCCATAAATCTTCATAGAGCGTAGTGTAGATACATGGAAATGCCTTCAGAAACAAAACACACTCCTCCTAAGAATGACAACAAGTGTAGTCATCCCCCAAATTCATGATGCACACCTCCAATGATTGTTGTGGGTATGCTTGGGTGAGAGCAGAATATGTTGCCTCATCAATTGTCATTGGGCATGCATTCTCCTTTTCATCATTGGGATATTGTACCGCCTTCGTCAAAGAAACCTCCTTAGTATGCACCATGATATCCACTGCCAAAGTGCCTTTGTGCACCTTTTTCATGACATGATCCATGCCCAGAAACAACTTCCTTAGAAATAGAGACACCTCTCCTTGTCACTGCTACAACATGTGATATTTTACCTTATCACCAGTTGATTGTGCAAAGTTTAGCATCTTGATTTCAAAAGGGTCATCCTAGATACCCAGTGTTAGTCTTCCTCTATCCATCTATAGGATCATGTCTCCTTTAGCTTGGAATTGCCTCCCTAAGAGTAGTTCATTTTCATGATCATCTTGCATCTCCATTACTATAAAGTCTGTTGAAAAAACAAATTTGTCAACCTTGACTAACACATCTTTACAGATACGATAGGGCTTAACCACTAAATTTTCTGCTAGTTGTATGGTCATGTTGCTCTTCCTAGATTCTTTCAATCCCAATTTCTTGAATGTGGTCAAGGTCATGAGATTAATGCTTGCCCCTGGGTCGCATAGAGCCTCACCAAAATTTTGTCCTTCCGATGTAACATGGTATGTTGAAACAATGTGGATCTTGCCTCTTCTATGACAGTCTCCTCTGAATAAGATCACTGACTTCCTCCTACAACACCACTACATCAAAGTCATCTATCCTCCTCTTTTTATTGATGATGTCCTTCAAAAATTTGCCTTAGGATGGAATTTTCTCTATTGCATCTATTATAGGGATGTTAACATGAAGTGAAAGTATCTAGAAATTTCTGAAATTGTTGGTCAACCTTCTTTGCTTTCAAGCTATTTTGGGAATAGAACTAGAGTTACCAACTTCCTTGGTGAGGTGGAGCATATGCCACCTTCCTGGCCTCCTTTGGTTCTTCAGTTTCCTTTTCAGCTTCTTTGTCATGTGACGTGGTGTCTACCTCAAGTGGATTGGTAGCCAACACTGGCCTTGTCTCACTTTCATTGTTGTATGCCTCTGGGAGTGTCCTTTGTTCATTAACCAATTTCTTCCCATTGTAGAGTAACATTGCCTTCACCTACTAGTTAATAGATAGAATGTTAGTATTAGCTGGGAATCCCTATTGGGCTGGTTTCTTCAAGGAGGTTAGTTCTGTTTCTATCTAAGAGATTTGATTCTCTATAGTATGGATCTTTTCTCCTTGATTCTACAATTCCCTCTATTTTTGTCCCATTATTGTCTCATTATGACTTACCAACTTGCCTAGAATGTCTTCTATGTGGTCTATCTTGTTGGGGCCCCTATCCTACTGATGTTGATGTAGTGCACTCCCTTGTTCTGGCTTGGCCTACTGTTCTTGAGAGGAATCCAGCTAAAAATTGTTGGGATCCTTCCATGAGAATTTAGGATCCTTCCTCCATGAATGTTCATTTCTTCCAATGTTGTTCTGATTCTGCATATACATGCATTCTTCTTCCTCACCTCCTGATGAGTTTCATGATTCTTGATCTAATTTCTTGGCAAGGTTGTCCAACTTCTCACTCAATGTTATGCTAGACTCTCCAAAACTTTTAACTATTTCTAGAGCCTCCCTTTTTGCAACCCATGACTATTTTTTTCCATGTTCTTCAAAATTTCATTACACCTGGTCTCCTTGTTGTTGAGAAAAATCTTGATCCTGCACTATCAAGTGAAGTTCTATCTTCGTTATGCAGCCTATAGTAGAAAGTCTTTGCTTGGATATAAATATCAATCCTATGATGAGGGACCTTCATCAACATGTTCACAAATCTCTCTCACACCTTTTGAATAAACTCCTCTACATGTTGCTTAAAGTCACAAATCTTCCGAACTAGCTCATTCATCTTCTAGGGAAGAAAATAGTGTTCAAAGAAGGCATCAATCATCTGATCTTAGGTTTCTATGGATTCGGGAGGAAGACTTAGAAACCATTCATTTGCTTTATCTGCGAGTGAATAAGAGAATAACTTCACATAAATCACTATCGCCGGAACCCTATAAATTTTGAGCATATCACAAATTTCTACAAAATTGTTTATGTGAGACATTGAATCCTACATATTCTGACTATGAAAAGCATGTGATTTTATAAGTGTCACTAGACCTGGATCAATTTTGCATCTATCCACATTTATTTCCTGCCTTCTTATCGGTCCCAACTGAGTTGTAGTTGAGGAAGCCTTGACCTTCTCCTAGACAGTTTGCTCTTTAGCTTCCACATTACCATCACCTATTCCTGATTTTTCTAGTTGTGTCTTCTGTGGCGGTGGAGTTGGGATAAGTCCTCCTATAGAATCATTGTACTCCCTTTCATTGTGCAAGAGTTCTGCCTGGCTCAAAGTCTATGGAGTTGACTCTCCATAGTCGGTGATTCTGGTTTGAACCATACACTAGTACCTAAAACTTTTAAGATCAATGTGAGTAATGGACACAAGGAATTGAATGAAGATTTAATTTTAACTTAAAAATAGTGCAAAGAAAAATAAAATTATGGCCTAGACTACTCAGTCACAACACTCTAGTGCCAGATTTATCATTTCCCCGTCAACATTGCCAAAAACTTGATGTGTGTTTACTACATATATTAAATGTAAGTGCAAGTATCAAAGTAATATAGGTCAAAGGAGGCATGTATATTGAACACTGGGAAAGACTACTACTAATTATGACTCGATCAGATAGACCTGATGATACATAGAAATACAGTTTCTCCACAACATATACTACAACTGACGTTATTCATCAATATTCAGTTATCCTAACCCTAAACCATGGGACTTGTATCAAGAATTACTCACTCTCACAATATAATATACTACCTAATCTAATACAAATCCCCCCTCATAGTGACTTAATTGTTAGTTATGTGATTGATACCTCTAGGATATACCCTTTACATTTGTAAGCCTTCTCTTGAAGCACGATCTAGGATATGTAAATGTACAACCTATCCAACCCTTAATCCCTCTTTCAAAGCAATTAATAGACTAAAAATCAACTATGGTGATCAAGCATAGATAATTCATGAAGCAATCACTGAGTCATGTCCAGAAATTAGGGAAACATAAATATTAACTCATAATTGTCAATTATAGTACATAGCTAGGCTACTCCTTATTCCTAAGGAATTAGGGGATTATCCCCACATGATTTCAGTTTCCATACAAATAGAGGGAGAAGAGAAAAATGATGAAAACATTAAAGAATCAATAAAACACCTGGAGAAGATGATCTGGTTGACTCCCTCTTACAAACTAAGTGATTTATTGTCTTTCATCTGTAAATGTGTCCACTAAAAGTGCTCAAATTGTCTGAAATGTAGCTTTCTCCTATCCTTTCTCTTCTCACAGCTTTCCTATGTCAGGCAATGAACAACAACATGATTATTAGGTATGGTCGTAATCCTCCCTAGTCATAAGATTGACTTAGTGTGTCATTAAGTTGTGGTCATTGGATTAATTTCCATCTTTAGTCTGATCACAATAAGTCAGTACCACTGACAAATTTTCTGGATCCTAACTCCTAGTAAAGTGTCTGAAGTGTCAATAGCATCGAGTTTCCCTCTGACATCTCCTGAAAATTTTCCAAGAACAAGTCGGTACCATCGATAGGATGTCGGTAGCACCAAACCACTTTGGATGAGTTACTCTTGACCATGTCATTAGAACCAATTCTTGTGTCGATACCACTAAGTTCCTTCGACTTATCTCTATTCTTCTCTTCAAGTGTCGATACCACCGACAATGTTGTTGGTACCATAAACAATATTGTCGGTAGCACCAAGCTAATCAAGGACTTGTCAATTTGCCTGAAATTTAACACAGAAGAACATAAGTCCCATAAATAATGATAAATCAATATAAATTAGTAAAACCAAGAAATATTTAATGCAAATATATGTTACATGCCAATAATAATAGATCATGCACAAATAACATCGAAATGAGAAAATGTGCACAAAATACATGATAAAATAGCTTGTGGAAAATGACTAATATTCTGTGCATCAGGATAGCATACATGAAGGTGAATATATTTTTGTTGTTGATCTGGTAGTGAATAAATTGACAATGTTCATAAGGATATCCACTTCATGCTCCCCTACATTCCACAGAATCTCAATACCCCCAAAGAATCCTTCCACCCTGTAGTAGTAGTTGAAACCAAGGGTTTTGATAGTAATAATGGCAACTTCACCTGAAATCATGGGTTCCAAGATTACTACCTCTTTAACACTATGCTTTGACACATATTACTTGAGCACATTATAGGTCTTTGAGATACCCATACCCCAGGAATTCTAACATAGAATGTTGATAATAAAACCAAGCTTGGTTGAGACGCCCATGGCAAGTATTAAACCCCTTGCTCGCTTCCCCTTGCCTCCCTTCAGCAATTTTTTTAGGTTTTAAATAATTTGGAACAAATAAATATGAAATAGAGGGTGTTAGATTTTGATTTATATTTGACACAAACACTATCGAGCAGTCACAACCTAGCTACCCAATAAGATAATCTCTTCAAAATTTTCAAGAAGAAATGTATTACTACCCACCTTAGGGTTTCACATGCCTTATGTCACTATCGTATTAGTTTTTTCATATATGTTAATGGTTCTACACCAACACATTCAATGTGTGAACTTCACATGGATAACTACACTTTATTGACAAAGCTAACATACCAATATGTCACTAATGTAAATAATAACTAAATAATACCTTCATCGTCTACCATGAAAGGATCCTAGAGTGCCTCTTTTTTCATGGAACTAGTTTAGGGTTCTGATTCACCATATCTCCCTTGTTGTTTAAGAGCTTAATAAAGTTTAACTTGAAGTTTATCTCTTGATTGTAGTAGTATGCATCGTTACCCAACCTACAAATGTCAGTGTGGTCTTTTTATACTAGTGGCACCTGATAGATTGAGGAACATCTTCTCTAGGAACCTTCTTTTTCTTCTCATGATTGTTTGCATGATGGTTGTTTTTGCATCATTTATTATGATTCCATCATGGGTGATCATCCAACTCTATGGTATCCTCAAGTACATCCTAGATTGAAGTGATGACGCATCCCACTAACAAAGCATAGATAAGGTTGGGATTTAGATCATTCATCAAATTCATGGCCAGGTGAACCTTGTATAAACCATATTTATATTTCCAGAACAAATGGAACTTCATCATGCACTAGATGACTGTGTAATCCCTATATCGCTTCATGCATTGGAACTCTACCTCTTTCTTATAATTTCTTTGAGATAAAGAGATTACAAAAGGAAATGGTGAATTCCTCCTAGGCCATCAGATCAACACAGAGTCCTCAGGCGTTCATGAAGTTTTTCCACAAATGCTAGTTGTGCACTTAAGTAGGTACATCCCAAAGTGGTCTTATAATTCTGTTGGCATCTGACGTCACTAAAGTAGTGTTGAATGTATTGCGATCACTCCTAAGCACTCTCGAATATATATATATATATATATATATATATATATATATATATATATATATATATATATATATATATATATATATTTGATTTGCTAGAGAAGGTATGAAGCTTTATCTTTAGAAATTCCACTAGGGTAAGTTCACAGTTTCTTGGGTTCTTGGTCCTCTTACATGGACCACTAAGGGTATCTATGAATGCTTTAAAAACACATATAGGGGTAAGCTAGTGTTACCGCCCTGAACACCATAGTGTTCACTGCCTACATTTTAGGATATTTCTTCTACATCCATGGCCTCCTTATTGTCATCAAACCTCTTCTTGGGAGCCATCTAAAAGGATAAAAGGCACTAAATATAAACTTGAGAATAATGATAATCTGGCGGACAACTATAATGTTGTTAAGATACCATTTTGAAACAAGCTCATTAAGCTCACAAATACACATAGAGGAATAAACACTAAGTTATCCATAATTCGTGCACTTAAGGGGGCATTACAAACTTGGCATTCATCACAACAATATAATCATTCTACAAATAGTTAGATAGTAACACTTTATTAAAACATCCTTAATATAAAATGAACATAAAAATCTTGTTGGAAAATACGACATCATATAGGTAGCGGAAACAAAAAATTTACTGACATATTTCCCATTAACCAGTGGATCACATCAATAACTATGTAATGGAAAGGATGTTTTAATGAAGATATACCTTGTCTTGGAGCAAGTCCAATGACAATCCTCATCAATGTAGATGTGCACTCTAGAACAATGTCTGCACAGATCCTGGTTGCATTGGGACTCATTTGACTACTTCTCCATGGACAACAGAATCGAACGTCGTCGTCAGTAGTAGCTCCTCTCGTCACCGACTTTTGGCTGACATCATCCTCCTTAGCGATGGGAAAAGGCCACCTCGCCTCTAGAGAAGTCCACACGGACCAACTAGAACACTTGTCATTCAACTAGAATGGATAGTAAGTAGTTGTCCCTCTTATTGGTGTACTAGTCACCAACCTGCTCTCTCACAACAATGATCCTCGATTATTCTCTCACTTGCTATCCCTCCCTAGTCGGGGAGGACTTGCTTGAGCTCTCTTGGTTACCATAACCAGAGAGGACAAGAATTGTTAAAGTAACTGATTCTCAATTGTCTGTGTTATGCTCTGGAAAGCCCCCAGTACCCTTCTATTTATAGTAGAGGCTAGGATCAGGGTTTCCAGTCTATACAGGAGTGAAAGGGGCTGGAAGATCTTGAATTTTCCCAACCTGTGACATCTGAAATGATCATCTGGCAACCCAGACGGTCATGTGGTATGCAAGATGGTTGTCTCATAGTGTGAGAAGGTCTTCTGGAAGTTTCCCAATCACACATGAAATTGGCAAATCATTTGTAATTAATGCTAAACATTATTTCCTTGCATGAATAGAATTGTGCAATCAAAATGAAAAGCTTCTCACAAATTTGGGAAAGTTGCTAGAACCTTCCACCGTCCCAACCGAGCTTATCAGTTCCCCAGCGAATTGGTCATCTTTCTTTGCCTGAGCGGACTGGTTTACCTAGTGAGCCAATCGGTTGGAGCCAGTTTCGTGCAAAACTCCACCCAATTCAGTTTCTATCAGCTCGAAACCAAACGACCATCTCAACACTTGAGCTTATTATTTGGCACTCTAAACGGCCATATCACCCAGTGAGATGATTGGATGGAAATACATTCAGTTGTTTTGTGGCATGAATTGAGTTCCTAAACACTTTAATAATCAATCTAATCATCATTCAAGATCAAACTCCTATTCTAGATGAGTTCCTATGTGTGTGACCCTATAGCTCCCATACTACATTAGCAGCAAATGTCCATAACAACTTATGACATCACACACAATGAGTGGTGCCTAGTCACACATTAAATGGAAAGTTGGAGAGCAACTTCAACCTACAATCTATGTATGGTGTTATAGTGTTTGTATTGTTCCTTTGTCTCTGATATCCAGATTGAACTCAAGGCATGGATCTGTCATCCTCTTCAACATTAAATCTATGTTTCTTGGTATAGAAAACTTTATGAGATATGCGTAAGCTCAATATAATATATTAACTCATATGTACTTGGACATGTATTTCTCAGTCTCGCTAACTCAAATGTCCTTGGATATCATACTCCCATAGGAGGTACAAATCTCATCTCTATCACTCACTGTCAGACCCCATGTGTCTCAGTCACCCAATCATCACCTTTATAACAACCCACGTTTCAAGATTGCATTTGATGATGTCAAAGCATACGGGACGACATGTGATGAGTGTAGTGATTTTAGGTCTAAGAACCACAAACACCACCATTACTATGAGAGTTGACTATGACTACCATGGTAATGGTTTCCATGTGTCAGTCTCATGGTGCATCTGTTTGATACACTATTTTTTAACATGTATATGTGTTCTTGGCTTGATATTTCCTTATCATGACTAATGAGATTCTATCATCAACCAACTCACACTCTGATATTATGTGTTATTGTTGTCTGTCTACCTTACACAATAACAACCAATTAGGGACATAATTAGAATGTAAATACTCTTACCATTTGTATGATCTCCTTCTTCCAAGTTACATACTTGAAGACATACGTCATCGAGTAATATCATTCTCTAGATAGTTATAATGTTATTTCATTATCTCAAACCTAAACAAACAGAATAAATTAGAATCTTGCCTTTATTGATAATCAAACTATTTACAAGTTATGCCATTACAATCATCATATGATTGTCTCTCTGGGCATAGATACCAACATACTCCCACTTTCACTTAGAGCCAATCACCCATGAATCTTATCACGAGTGACCTAACATGATCATCATGCTTTTGATGTGAAAGTTCTTTAGTCAAGGGATCAAAATTAATTTTCTCAGTTGGTACTCTATAAATATTTACATCTCCTCATTGTCTGATCTCTCGTATGAGATGGAACTGCCTTTGTATATGTTTTGAACCCTAATGTGATTTGTTTTCCTTAGCTTGTGCAATAGCTCCATTATTGTCACAATATAGCTCAATTGTGTAGCTGATGCTTGGAACGAATGACCCCAATTTCTGAAATGAACTTCTTGATCTATACAACCTCCTTTGCTACATTTGATGCATCACTACCACAGAAACATCCTATAACGTTAGTTATTTAAGGCTAATAATGTCGGTTATAAACCGACGTCTAAGTGGGCGACACTACATGTTGTAGCTTGTAACGTTAGTTTTCTGATCCAGACAAACCAACGATTGGATCTCTATCATCGGTTTAACAGAAGATGAACCGATGCCACATGTAAACAAGCGACGTCAGTTAAGGGAACAACTGACGTTCCTATTTAGAGGTTCGCACCAAATTGAGGGGCAATAGAATAATATTTTTAAACAAACAACATATGTTTGATAGTACAAATGACAACAGAGTAATCCACTTTCGTTGGTTGTATAAGTAAACCAACGTCTGTGGTAGATGTGGTGACAGTTTCTTTAAATTTACCAACATTGGTGATCATTATTGTCAGATTTTTAAATATAACTGATGCCTAAAATTATATTTTTTTTAAAATAATAGGCCTACAGACTTGTTGTCTGGCCTCCCAGCAGGATGCAGAACCTACAGTTCTATTGAACTGTAAGTTCCATCCTGAGCTTGGCTTAACAATAGGCCAATTAAAACCTACAAATGCAAATATAACAATACAATAATATTATTTTGAGCTGCTCAATCAATCACACACATCCAAAAACCAATTTCTCTTGATCCAATTTCATAGACTCACCTGCATATCAAATTGAAATCAATAACAATCTCATTTTAGTCTCATTTAAGACAAACAATCTCATTTCAGCCACAACAATCTCATTTTAGCCTCAAACACATTCATTCACATACATATAACACAAGTTCAGTTTATAGTTCAATAAGGAAGTTCACATACATATAACCCAAGGTCACATATATAGTTCAATACAAATATATAGTTCAATAAGGTATGGTTTTCCTTAGCAGTGGCTTTCTTCTTCAGTGGCTTTCTTCTTCTTCTCGTTAGCATTAGCAACATATTGGGATGCCAATTTGTTCCTGAAGTTCCTCAATACAACTCCACAACCCTACATCACTTTCTTACGATGCTTTTCATCCAACTCAAATATGATCTACAAAAAAGTCATACATTACTCAATCCATTTAGATGAAAAGTTCACACAATTGTAAAAAAAAAAAAATTTGAATTTCAAATCATAGGGTAACTCACACAAAGCTCATTCCGTATGAAGTCATGTATTGCTTGGGGAACTTGGCACCATGAAGTTGTGATATCCACCTTGCTACGAATAAGATCTCTCGTGTATTGTTTAAAAGAATTTTGATTAGGTCCAATCAATATTCTTGCTGCAGTAAAATCAATGTACAACAGCTTTGGGCCTTTATCCTGCATTGCTACTTGCTAAATAGACAAAGAAACATACTACATTCATTAAAATGCAAATGGTAAACATACAACATTTCAACTAGCATCTAAAATACAAATAGCATGTAAAGAACATGAATAAATTTAAATCAACATTATACCTCCTCAGGTTGTTCATCCTCATGATGCTCCTGGTCACGGTGATCCTCCTCATGGTCAGACGCCATCTAACATACAGATAACATGTACAACACATGAATAAATCTAAATTGCATGCAAAAAAATGGATAAATCTACATAACATGTGAAAAAATATGTAAAAACCATACTTGAATCAATCAACACTCCCTCTGTCTAGTCTCGATGAATATATAAGTCATTGTCATCATCAACATTTGTGGTGGACAATCCAACTGAGAACAAACTTTGGTCATCATATTTGTCATGAAACTCATCTTCATCTATAGGATCTGCAATGAATTGCCTTTTACCATGAAGAACAACCCACCATTGTTCTTTTGCAGGATCTTTCACATAAAACACTTGCTTCGCCTATGATACCAAAATGAATGGTTCAACCTTCGCACCAATCTTTTCAAAATTCACTAATGTAAAACCCAAATCATCAACCACAACTCCTTTGGTGTTATCAACCCAGTTACACTTAAAGACTGGAATTTTGAAATCTATGTAGTCAAACTCCCATATGTCTTCAATGACACCGTAAAATGACATTTTAGCTTCTTGAGGACTCTTATCCTTAACACTTGAAAAATACAATGAAGACGCCTGAAGGGTGACCCCACTGTTTTAGATGACGCTCTTATCATCTTGATGTTTTGTATAATACAAAAATACACCAATGTCAAACCCTTCGTACAACATAACTTTCATTGTTGGTTTGAACGCAAGGCATTTTATATTTTCAGAAACATTATTTGGTGTATGAGATAGTTGTTGTAGGACTACATCTTGAAACTGACTAATAAATGTCTTATTATGTTCTCTAGCAAGCCACTTTTGATTTCATTGAGGATTCTTTGTCTTGATATAATTGTTATGTTCATTGATATAAGGGCTTACTTCTTCCATGTTGTCTAAAATATACAAATGTGCTTTCTCCCACAACTCACGACTGATTACTTTTACTCATGCTCCTATTGTCCCTTTACCAAAATAGTCATCATCATTACTACAGTTTTTCTCAGGATGTTCAATGGAACTCAGAATGTCATTGCAAAAATACATAACCTCTCTAGCCACATAACCCTCAATAATGCTCCCTTCAGGCTGATAATGGTTTCAAACATCTCCTTTTAACACACTCATATACCGTTCAAAGGGATACATCCAATGCAAGAAAATAGGTCCCAACATTTTCACTTCCCTTGTCAAATGAACAACAAGATGTATCATGATATCAAAGAATGAAGGAGGAAAATACATCTCAAGTTGGCATAGGGTAACTACCACATCTCGTTGTAACATATCGAGCTTTTCAGGATCAACAACTTTTCTGCATATAGATTTGAAGAAGAAACAAAGCCTAGTGATTGCAAATCTTACATGCGGAGGAAATATATCTCAAAGAGCCACAGGCAATATTTGTTGCATCAGAGTGTGACAATCATGAGATTTAAGACCTATCAGCTTTAAATCCTTCATAGATACCAATTTTTGAATATTGGAAGAGTATCCATGTGGTACTTTCACATTATACGACCATTCACAAAAAAAATTCTTTTCCTTTCTAGACAAATTGTAACAAGCCACAAGTAACAACATTTTTCGATCACTATTCTCTTATGGTGTTAATTATTTCCTTATGCCCATTTCAAGTAGATCCATTCTAGATTTTATGCCATCTTTAGTCTTACCCAGGATGTTCAACAAGGTACCTATTATGCTATCACATACATTTTTCTCAACATGCATGACATCGATACAATGCCTAACTGCTAAAGAACTCCAATAAGGAAGATCCCAGAATATTGACTTATTCTTATATAAATATTTTTCTATCTGCATTGGAAGATTACATTGTGATTTCTTTCCAAATGAATTCAGAAAGTGTTTTACTCTTTCATAAACTGCCTCCCCTGATATGGGTTTAGGGGCAATACAATCTTCGTTCAATCCATTGAATGATTTACGTCTCCATCGGTAAGGATGGTTTCTTGGAAGAAACATCTGATGTCTAAGATATACAGTCTTTCTACCATGTTTTAGTTGTATTGAATCAATGTTCTCCTCACATATAGGGCATGCTTTGGTTCCTTTTACGTTGTATCTAGACAAATTCCCATACATTGGAAAGTCACTAACAGTGAAAAATAGCATAGCATGCAACTGAAATGTCTCTTTGCACGAAGTGTCATAAGTCATCACACCTTCGCTCTAGAGTTTCTATAAGTCATCAATCAGAGGTTTAAGATAAACATCGATATCATTTCCAGGTTGTTTAGGGCCTGATATCAACAAAGATAGCATGACATACTAGTTTTTCATGGTCAACCATGGAGGGAGATTGTATGTAACAAGCATAACAAGCCAAGTGCTATGTTGGATGCTCAATGTGCCGAATGGATTCATCCCGTCAGTGCAAAGGACAAGTCTTAGATTTTGACTTCTTTACCAAATTCAGGGTATAATAAATCATGTTTCTTCCATTGTGGAGAATCAGCCGCATGCCTTATTTTTGTAAGATCCCATCATTATTTTTCTTTGTCTCTGCATGCCATCTTAAATTCTCTACATCTATGGGATGTTGTGGTATTATAGGAAAATACCACATCACCTTGGTAGGAGAACCAGTTTTGAACTTTCTTGAAGTTGTCATTTTATATCTTGACGCTCCACATTTTGGACAATCTTTCAAATCTGCACAGTCCTATTGTAATAACACACAGTCATTCGGGCATGCATGTATTTTTTTAGCCATTATTCCCACTGGGCACAACATTTTCTTCACTTTGTATGTTGAGACTGGAAGCTCATTTCCTTGAGGAAAAATTTATTTCAACAAAGACAACAATGACATGAATCTTTTGTCGCTCCATTTGTTGTTGACCTTTAAAGTATACAATCTCAAGATGGCCATCAGTTTTGTAAACTTTGTGCATCCTGTATATAACGATCTCTCAGCATCATGCACAATGTTTCTAAATAAGGTAGGTGGATCTGTGAGGCCTACCCTGCAACTGTCTAGCATCTCATCAACCATGTCAATCAAAATCGTTCCATTGACATCTATATCATCATAAAAAAATTCTTCTTCAACATAATCACTGCTACCGACATCTACTAAACCCATGAAAGGAGTCTCTCCATGCCTGTACCATTCTATATAGCCTTGTATGATCCCTTTGCATAAGACATGACTCTTGATATCATCAACATTGTCGACTTTCAAGTTGTTACCACAATTCTTACATGGACAATAGAATATATCTCCAGGATCTTTCCTATGTTCCTCCGCAAATTGTATAAACTGATCAATACCAACAATAAACTCCAGGTTGTAGTGATTTGTAATAGACATCCATGATCGATCCATTCTATATGAGCAAATTAATGACAAGTATTAAATCATAGAGTACCCAATTATTTTATAAAAATTAGTATTTTCGGTTGAAATTTAGTTGTTATGGATAAGAATTAAAGTTGAAATGTGTACCACCTATCCCATTCTTGAACACTTCATCCTCACTAATAAGTGTATAATGTCAATTCAATTTCAATAAATTTCGACAGCATTTCCCTACAGTTCTCCAAGTACACCAATGTTGATAGGCAAATACCCACCTACATATGTACCCAGAGAACAAAAGGGAAGTGCACATGGAATTTATTGAAATTGAATTCACATCATACACTTACATCCTATGTGAGATGAAGAGTTCAAAAATAGTCCCAAATCGGGGACTATCCAAGGTTTACTCCTAATGAGTAAATCTTGGATGGCTTTCTAGGCTTAGAATTTATAGTTTTATATGATCTGAGGTAACAACTTTTTAGTTTATATGCACATAAGGTCCTATGTGTACCCTTAAAAAATAAAAGAAAGGTTGTAGCATTACAAACCCTTACAAAATAGAATGTCAGTTGATGAATTAAGTAGTTTATACCCATCATATGCAGCTTACATAAGCAACTAAGAAGCAAATATAGAAAAACGAACAACATGCATCTATTGATACAGACAAGTCTAGATAAATAGACAACTAAATACTACACCAACATGGTCACACATCAGTAACTTTGAGGCCTTTCCATTGTGGTGATCTTCTCCTGAAGTTCAGAAAAGAAAGTAGCTATGAAGATTGATTACTTTAAGACAAAAAGTGTAAACACAAAACAAGATAGGACAATTATATTTGTTAATTGGACCTACTGTGGTCTTTTTGATGATTGTGTTGTGTCATGGAGATCCTCACTGTATTTAGACAAATCTAAACTGATAGGGGCCTCATCATCAGATTCGTCCGAGCTGGTTTGTTCATACCACCATAGATGATCGGGGGTCTCATTGTTGACGTTAGTTATCCAAACTTTGATGGTATTATGGCCAACTGGACGGAGAAAAAGCTTGTCACTATGGCCCATTAGCATCTTTCTAATCCAATCACGCCAACCGGATTTTGATATAAGATTTCCCACCAAATCATACTCAACCTCGATAACATGTGAAGAATTGCCTAAATTTAGGGTCACTTCACCAGGCATGTAGTGTCTTCCATTTAGAAAACACCAATGTTCGGGTATGGTTAGTTGGTTTAAGGAATGATCATCTAGGATGATGTTCAATTGTTCTTCATTAGGGAACGTTAACATTGGCATAGAGGCCCATTTTATAGTGACTGTTTTGGGTGGACAGAGACTGAAAAATATAAGTACTAACAGTTGTAAGTATATATAACGATGTTATATATTTTCACAAAAAGTAGTAGACACAGATTGAAAATACAATACATATAGGTAGGTTAAATTATCTGATTTACTTCAAATTTGGTAGATTTTCTAATTGGAATATGAAGAACCCAAAATTATAATTATATTCTAGGTTTGAGCTAGGGGATTATGTGATTCATAATATTAGATACCTAGGGTGATTAAATTAATTAATAATTATTTGAGAGGAGTTAGATTACCAAATTGTATAGGAGGCTATAATATATCACTACATATTCATATACCAAGTAATGGAGAATAGATGAACACATATGGAGTAAATTGATATTTAGCCCACTTGTACATTATTGCATAACCATGGCTAAGTTGTGTACATAATTAAGTTAATATGTAGTATGATATTTTGTGATCATATGTAGGAGTCATATTAGGATTTCACATTGTTAGGAGTCAAATTTGTAATTTAAAATTATTGGACATGTTTATTTTAGAATACAATTCTTGAGATGTTACAAAAGTCCATGCATGTATATTCGTGTTTATACACATTTTATTATCAAAATCTTGAGTATACCCTATATACAAGTATGCATTGGAGGTAGTAACAGTAGTGAATTCTAATATATTCTGAAACAACATGTCAATCATAATTGTGATGAAAGAGCAACCTTCTTGAGAATATTGGTTTTCTCATATTCCATTATATTCAACACATATCAACCTTGATAGAATATTTTCTTTACCCATATGTTATTCTAGTTACCATCAAATATAGATAAATATATGGATATCTATGTTTTACATCAAATGGATTCTTCATCTTCATATTGTCTCCCTTGTCAGTTCATCATTTTGGAAACAAGCATAATCAAGTATAAAAAAGAATAATCAAGTATAATCAACCAACCTCAGCGCAGTGGTGGCATCGTCTCCTTCTCCTTCTCCTCAGCGCGACGACGGTGACGTCTCCTACTCCTCAGCTTCGGCGGCGGCGGCAGTGGCATCTCCTACTCCTCAGCTCCGATGGTGGCGGCTCCTTCTCCCCAGCAAGGTGGCGATGGCAGCTCCTTCTCCTTAGTAAGGCAGTGGTGGCGGCTCCTTCTCCTCAGTAAGGCGGTGACGGTGCGGCGTTGGGGCCAAAAATTGCCCCCATTGGTAGTTCCTTTATAGAGGTTTTGTAGAATGGGGGAGACGGGATGGGCCAGGGTTTTGCGGATATCACTTAAGTTAACCTGGTTGTCGGTTATGAAGAAAAACTGACATCGCAGACCAGGTTCTGTGTTGGTTAAATAAGACAGGAACCGACGACCAGTGTATAAACGATTTACGTCGGTTCTAGTTACTAAAACTGACACTACAGACATGCAATTTTTTGCACGGGGGCATGGCGTGAATACTTGTTATGTCAGTTATAAAGCCATAACCAACAAAAACTTTTATAAAAGGATTGTGTCAGATCTACTTTAAGTAACTGACACTAAAAATGTCTAGGGTACATGCAATTTTTGGCGTGGGGCATGGTGCGAGCAGTTGTTGTGTTGGTTTTGCATATAACCGACGGAATACTCGGCAACCTTTTGGTGGGAAATTTTGGCACCAAATTTTTATATTTCACGGGCCACATTGGACATCAGTTCCAACATGAAAACTGACATTGTAAATAAAAGTGGTACCCGTGTTTTTTGATGTGGGTAAGTCTTTGCTCAAATGTGTCAATTTTCTTATATAACCGATGTTGAAATTTGTTAGTGTTGGTTTTGCAATCGATGTTATAGATCATATTTGTACTAGTGCATCAATATACTTGACCTCTGTTGTAGAATTGGCAACTGTCTCTTGCTTGGAACTCGTCCATCTTATAGCTCTTTTATTTAGGCAAAACATGAATCCTGATTGTGATTTGTAATCATCTTTTTCATATTGGAAGCTTGCATCGATGTAACCTATTACCACCAAATCATCCTGTAACATCACAAGATTTTGCCGTCTTATGACCTAGAAGGCTAGAGAGGGAAAATCCAAAAATGTTAACTAATTGTATCAAAGTGCAATGTGGAAGCGACATACGCATACATGAACATACAACCATAGGAATACACCATAACATTTCTCAACATTCAACTTGTAATTTATTACAAATGAATTATTACAAAATGATTTACAATTACATATTGAATGAAAATTCTATAGTCTATGAGCATGTATGCTAACTAGGATCTACCCACAATAGGTACAACCTGTACAACTTGCTCACATCATGTTCTTTTATCCCATGCTAGCTCTGAACCTAAAACATATGTGAAATAACGAATCAACACACAAGGTGTTGTGTACGTAAGTTGAAAGATACATACTAATATTCTTGCATGATTGAAATAACTTGAGAAAAAAAGTAAAATAAAACATTGATTAAAGTGATAATCAAGTAAATACATATGTTTAGATGTCTTTTGATGCGTTTGTACTACTAAGCAGTGTCACACTATATTTTTCCCTACCCCTTGGGCTATGGGGACCGAGTGTCGACCTTATATTTCAAGGAAAGAGAGAGAGATGTCACACTTCATTTTTTCCTACCCTTGGGCTATGGGGACCGAGTGCTGACCTTATATTTAGAGGTAAGAGAGAGAGGATTGAGAGAGAGAGCATATATCCACTTAGTAGCTACAAACCACCTATATTCTTTGTTGTTGTTATTGACATGGTGAAGATACTATAATCATAGTACATCCAAGAAATATTCTCAAATAAATACAAGCAATACATCATATCTATTACACATAAGAAAACTAGCCATATACTTAGATAAAGCCCACGTACCTGAGTTTAGAGATTCATATATATATATATATATATATATATATATATATATATATATATATATATATATTCTAGATTATCTACATCTCTGTTCATCACCTGATTAATAATAATTAATGATCATTAATAGAAGGTTCACCATAATTAATGGTATTTAGGTCCAAATTATGGTTTGTCCAAATCTAGGTTCAAACAACCTAGAACTTATGCCTGACATTTTTATAATGATCAGGAGGTCATTCTAGGGGTCTGGTTTAGATTTCATATTTTTCTAATGATGGGTCTATTTTCTAGAATTAATATGAGGTTTAAACCATCTTATTATGCACTAGTTAATAAGGACCTAATATTTAGAAATGATAATCAGATTGGAGTCCATATTAAGTTTCCAAGTGATATTAGTGCTCATTAATAATTTTCTCATATTTTAAGTCCACCATTTGCTAATAATTTGAGGTCAACTAACCCTAAAATGGAGCATAAGTATATATATTAGAAAAATGCTATAATGTAATCCAAAAGTCTAATTTAGGGACCTAGTAACAAAAGGGACATTTTCTGAACATTTTGGTATTTTATTTGTATTTTTCGGGCATTATATTAATTTATTATGAATTATGCAATTTCTGATCATTTACTTAAATGTTTACCTTTGTTGGCCAACTGCATGGTGCCACGTGGTGTTATGGTGCATGACTCACTCCTAGAACTGGCGGGTCTGGTTTGAATGAACCACCCAGTTCACCCTCTGAACCACCTTCTCCCTCTTCCTTTCTCACATTGTGTTCGACGTGATTTCTTTCGCTCAGCGCCCGTCCGTGAGCGCCGCTGTTGGGAGGCTCTGGTGATACCAAGTAGTCTTTTCATCCTGTTGAGTGCTACATCAAGGGAAAACCTCGGTGAGAGCTCCCTGATTGTTATGATCCCACCTCCTGATAACCCCCAATTAAGGTAGATCGAGAGGTCGAAGCCGCACCCATAACTTCCGGATCAAAGGTTCGGCTCTTAACCAAGAACAATTATTATATTTCAACAATCTATACTGAAAAGCTGTAAGAAAATAAACTTTGCATACCTTTTGAAATTTTAGATTTCTAAACTTCTATACATGTATGTATTCTACTCTAACTAATCCTCCTTGCATTTTACTTCATGTATTTTGCAATATGACGATTTACTGTTTGTCCATTTGGCTTGTACCTAAAACGCCGACAAACAAAACATCGGTCAGCCGAAGCTGGTATGTGGGGGAAACAATAAACGTCCAACTATGATAACAACGTAATCATTCAATTAATCGTTTAACAACCAAGATTACGTTTTAAATATAACTCCGCGATCCATGAGTACTCTATCCTCTGTGTTATCCCTGCAGTGGACCTGGATACTACCTTCCTTATGGTAGATCCCCATTAAACCCCTCATGGTCCCACCTATAGGTGAACTAGTTTCTAGGGTTGAGTCACGTGACACTACTCGTAAGTAGCCCACTCTTTAACTCATGGTAGGCTAATGGGTCTCGTGGCACTACACTTGGTAGCCTAGTTTCTAACCCACGATAACCTAGACCTTACTCTAGGTTACCCCTTTTTAGCCTTTACAAGTCACAGAGGTGGACCCAGATCTAGCCAGTTATACATGTATATTCATAGTGATAGTAATAGTCACTCTATAGTTGCATGAAATAAAAGCATCCAACAGTTATTTCAAGCCATGAGGGAAACGTCAATAAAATCCTCAGAAAACTAGTCAGGATAATCATAAGCATAACCACATACCTGATTTGATGATTTCACAAGAATTAAACAAACCCAACCAAGAATGCAATCCAAGCAAGCAATTCAATCATCACATAATTCCTTAAAAGAATATGAACTCTATTTATTACACACTTTATCAAGAATCTACTTTATTGACTTGGATTCACTTTCTACGGTTTTTGTATCCATTTTAGGGTTTCATTAATCTTCATTAGGGTTTCTTAGATCAATTCCTCAAACTTTATCCCTTTTAGGTCAACAAACCCTAAAATACTATTTTCTACTCATATAGACCCTAATTGCTCAAATTATCCATTTTAATAGTCTTTTATCCCCAAATTGACTTAGAATCATCATATCCCTATTTATTTATGGATTTGAACAATTAAAACAATTAAAAGACATATTCACCTAAATTAGGGTTTTCAAGCTCATTAATGCATATTCATGCACGAAACCCTAAATTAAGCCAATTATATAAAAGATCATCTTTTTAGATCCTATTTTCACTTTTATTAACAATAGGTTAATATCAGCTTGAATTATCCAAATAACGTCATTAAGTCCATCTATCATCAAAACTAACGGTTTTTCCTTAATTAAATCATTAAAGATGATAACTTTATGTACTTTTCAAATTTCAAGCATATTTTATGCACATAAACTCTAAATTAGACTAATCACATGCAAAGTTCTTCCTTTTTTAACATAATGTACCTTTTTACATTTAACAGGTTAACATCAACTCTAATGATCCATTAAACCCTATTAAACATTTTATTCATCTCAAAATAGGGTTTCTTAATCTTTAATTCATTAAAGATGATAGTTTACACTACATTTCGAACTATGATCAGATTCAGGCTATAAAACTATTTTTATTGGATTCCTTGTGTTCTTATGATCAAAATTCATATATTACTTGTCCTAATCAGAGTTACCAATCATTAGATATGATTTTAGCAAAAGTTACTTTTTGGGACCAACCAGAAGCCGCCACATCATCTCATGCATGCAACACGGCTCGCTTTGAGAAACATAACCATATTATGTTTCTACCCTTGGTTAAGCAACTGGTTCTTCAGCCCACGGAGGGGAAAAAGCATCCAACGCCTCCTCCTTCATCTCGTACCTCACGCCAACTGCCCTTGCAACCGACAGTTGCTCTACCACAACCTGCCTCCTCTTCCTGGAGGCTCGAGGACATCCGCAAGGAGGGACCCTAGCTCCGCCGCACCTTGGTGCCCCTGGGGCACCGCCTAGATCGTGGCCTAGGCGGCTCGTTCGAGAGCTTCTGGCCTACAACACGTGGTCGTCATGGAAGCCATGCGGCTGCAGCTGCGCGTCGATTAGGGTGGAAGGATGGCCACCAAGCAACTTGTTGATGTCGTGGGACCTTAGAGTCTCCAACAGGACCACCAAACCAACCCTTGATGCTCCAGAGATAGGTCTACACCCTCGTTAGGGTTTTTACATGCAAGAACAAGAAGAAGGGAGAGAGAGGTGCATGGAACTCTCCTTTTGGCTTTGCCATGGGCTCTTTCCTTAATATAGGAGGGTAGCCATGCCCCCTGCATGCTTGCCCACGAAGATACAAAGCCTCTTTCCTATTGGAATATGATTCCTTTAATGAGAAGAA
The DNA here is from genome assembly GCA_963693085.1 of Alisma plantago-aquatica. NCBI lineage: Eukaryota > Viridiplantae > Streptophyta > Magnoliopsida > Alismatales > Alismataceae > Alisma > Alisma plantago-aquatica. Next base: position 998,087,787 of record OY856410.1, on the reverse strand, counting down.
ACCTTCTCTCTTTCTTCTTTAACTTTTGATATTCCTTGTTCATTACATATTAGGATTTTGAAAATTACTTCATTCATATTCTTTGTACTTGCCTTTTAATTGATTGACACGAAATTATATTCTCCTCAAGTAGGAAATACTCCTTTATAAAACCACATCATTCCATTAATTATGTATTCACATTATCCTTTTATTTTGCAATTTTGGTATTTTTTTTCTATCGTTCTTCTTTATTGGGACTCCTTGGATCCCAAGACACTCCATTATTTCGAAATTACTTTTTAAGGATACTTATTATCCTTCTAGATGCATCTAAATGCATTATTCTTCATTATCATGTATATTTCTTATTAAAATGTTTCTTTTTGAGGATTTCTCTTTATTTCTCTTTTATTTTCCTCATTGGTATTCCTTTTATAATTAGAAATCCTTGGGATACGAAATTCCATAAAGGATAACTCAATTATACCTCTTTTCACTTGTTTCCAACATTTTAACATTGTTTTCAATTTCTTTCTTAATAAAGAAATATTTAATTGATCTTTTCTTTTCTTATTGCACTCTTTATGCAACTTTGGACTCCTTGGAACCCATGGAACCCAATAGGCATGAAATCCATCCTTGGATTACATTATTTTTCCTTCCAGAGGTTTCCACAATTTTCTTTTCTCAAATATTCAATTATTCATTTACTAATTGAATTTCCTTGTTATTGAGCCCAATAGCCAATAAAGCACACAAAATAATCGTCAAGGCTATTGTAAATGAAATCCATTTATTCAAAACAAATTATATCATTATTTGTTCAAATATCTTTAATATGAGAAATTGCATTTCTCGCCAAAAGTTGGGGTTGTAACATCCTTCCCCTCTTATAGGAAATTTTGTCCTCAAAATTCCATCAAGCAAACAAACAATTCAGGAGAAGACTTTCCCATGTCCATCATTGGCCCCTATGTGGCTTTACCGTACTCATGGCACTTCCAAAGAACCTTTATTATCACATATTCTTTTCTCTGAGTTCTTTCATCCCGACGTCTATAAACTGCACAGGTGACTCAGGCCATTTCAGCCTCCCTTGGGCTCACTAGGTTCATTGTTCAGCACATGGTCTAGGTATCTCACATACTGCTCTAAATTGGACACATGGAACTCATCACACATTACTTTATCCTGAGGGTTAAGGTCAAACTTAACCTTCTCCACCAAACCATGTCAAAAGAACTCATGCATTGGGGACTCAGCTCTCTTAGCTATAACTTAGAGGGGTCGGATTTTCATGTCACATATTCTCCCATAGTGAACTGCATGTCAGTCTACTTTGCATCTACTCATGACTCTCGTCATCTCTAGGCTCCTTTCAGCCATTGCACGATTCAAAGCGACTTCATCTACACACGTTGTGGCCCTTTTCTAACCATCATGTGGTCCTTTCACCAACATCACCTTACTAAAGTGGTGACCGAAACAACCTCCCTTATAGAGCTTCTTATAAATCCCAATACTGGCTATGGTGGTCATTGTCACATCTTTCATAGGACAAGAACTATCTCTAGTTGTCACCCTGAATGAGCACACATGCTCTCATCAGACCCTTTAGTCTGGATCATACTAACCATTAGTTAGGGGGTGAGAAACTGTACTAACATCGAGTTCTTCATTTACCTACTTCCACCTTTTGGAAGGGAACCTTCAGGTCAAACTCAAGAACCTTTGAACTCGCATCATGGTGTAGTTCAACCATCTCTCTCATGGGTAGTTCAACCAGATCTGTCCTTGACAGAACTCTTCCTTTCTCATGTCATCTAGGTAAGGTGATCTACCATAACCCATATTGCATCTCGACCTTTCTTGGTCTAGGGGAGACTTACAACATCCATAGTGATGAACTCCCATTCCCTCTTGAGAAATCTTTATCCTCTATAACAATGCATTGGGTTACTGATGTTCATCCTTCACCTTCTGTCATGCATGCCAACATACCACATGCAGCCCCATCTCTAGCATCCATAGTACTGCTACCACTCATTATCTAAGTAGTACTATGGTATATGGTGATCTTAAAATCACAATTTCCTAAATGTCATGATTCCTCGAAAACCCTAAACCACTCTCATCAGGGTTTCATTACCTTCCTATCCAAAGAAAAGTATCTGAGGTCCTACCACCATCCTTTTATTGCATCACGGACTAGGCTGGCTAACCAAACAACCATTAACTTGTTCAGCAGATCTCATTACATCTGAGTATTTTCCAAACCCATCTCCTTTCCAAACTTAGGGTTAGCCTAACAACCTCTTCTAGATTCTATCCAAACTAGTCAGATATATCTCAACCAGAGCATCATTACCACTTCACATCCTTAGGTATTAGGTAAGATTGAAGACATACACTTCCATGTATTTCACTTATCATCTCAAACTCGAACTCTATGTCTATCTTCATTAAGAACACTCTCTGATTTCATCATCATGGTGATCAAAACTCGACCTGGTATAACTTGTAAGTTCCACATAGCTCATGATAAAAACATCCTCATGAGATGACTACCTCATTCCTCTTAGTGTTTGCAAACTATCCATGTATCATTCACTTTACCAGGGTATGTTATCTTCTCTGTCCCCATATCTCGTGGCAATGTTCCAACCTACATCATCTTTATCCTTGGTGTATGGCATGTGTAATGTCCTATCTCTCACTCCCATAACAAGAGGAAATAAGCATTTGGCTGCAGTCCAAATACAGAGTTCTTCCTGTTCTAAGAGTAGAGATGGTACATCCCACCATGTCAGTACACCTTTAAATCTAAGTTGAAACGTGCCTCATATGTCACTTCATCACAATCATCTCGATATCGAAGTTACTTCCATGGAAAACATGTCTCAAACCTACTTGGGTCCACACACATTCCTTGGTCATCTCCTCTAGGTCTATAGGGTGCCGGTACTTTTGGGGTCATCCCTCTTCCTTTATGCATATAGAGAGTTCCCTACTCATCTTCCCTTTAGGTCCCATGATTTCATGAAGGTGATCAATCTCCTAACCCATGGCCCTCAGACAATGATAGTTGTTACCTCCCGACCCTATGGTCATGTGCAACTAGGAAATTAGACAACTTCCACTTTCATCGGTCTTATCCCCACCTGACCCTAGGACAAACTTAGGATTCCATTATAGTGCATGTTCACTTAGAACCTTACCCAATCCTTCATCATCTCTCTTTCTACATTCATGGGTTGGGTTTCATCCTTTCATAGGGATCATGGCAACCTGCCTACCTTGGTCAAGCCCCATACCGATTACCTCCATGGTAACACATTCATATGCAATTAGAGATGGATATCTATGGGTCTACAGGTTCATTCTCATACCATGTACTTTTCACTTAGCTTCTCAAGATCCTATGAGACCTCTTTAGGTTACCTTAAACCAACAAAACTAATATACACCCTACCAAAGGGGTCCCTCTCCCAGGATGGGAGGAAAACTAACTCTTGACAACAAGGTCACAAAAGCTCTTAGGTCTAGGGTTTATATCCACATGAGCCTACTTAACCCTAGAAAGCTATTAAGGCACAAGCAGATCACCTACTGAACCATGCTAGGTCATACTTGTCCTCTTTCCTCAATATTGGATCAAGATCATACCTTCCTTTATCATCAACCTAGCTGTGAGGGGTTCATCAAACATACCTTAAACTTAAAGGGATTCCCTTTTCCTCTATACATGAGGAGTACCATGCTCAAAACTATAGAAACTTAATTCTCGTCATGAGCATTAGGTATACCACTTCCCCTCTTAGGCCTAGGAACCCTAGGTTCACTTTTAGGTGTCCAACTGCATGCTCAATCTCTTAACCACAACCCAAACATGTAATGGGTATGACATACACTTCCTATCATCCTTTTTCCTTGATCAACACTTTGAAGTTGAATCCTCCTCAAGGACAATCAACAAGGTACAAGTTCTCATTAACCTATTACCAAACCTCTCCAGGGTATGCAGAACTTCTTCTTCGTTTATCAGAAGGTGAACACTTACACCATAGGCACATAGGTACCAGGAGCATCATCCTCTCTCTAAGGTTTAGTTCCTCTAAAGGCAACCAAGATATCAGCAACTTCCAGGGATCGGACATGAGGTAACCACTATCATCCACTGTTCCTCATATCTCGGGGTTTTAGGCTTCCAACCTTCTTGCTGGGTTTCCTGCTCTCTCTCTAGAGCTAACCCTACATCCAACCTCACCATTAGAGGTACTCTCTTCATGAAGGATCAACCTCAAAAGCATGCCCCTACCTAGATGAAGTCTATGTTCAACTTATGTTCGCTCAAGGTTATCCATAGTTCTTTATGCTTATTTCATAAGCCATCCTTCATACTCTCTTGGTCAGGGTCTCAACCTATTGCTCACACTACTGATACATACTCTGGGTGACTACTATGCCATGCTCATGGGGTTTCCATAGGTTCTTCACTAACCTCTTCATTGAAGGAGCCATCCTTCACTCCAACATGTATGACCCTTTCCATGGTTAGGTCATCCAAGGTTCATAGCTCATATGGAATCCAAAGGCATACCCTCACACCTGGTCCAACTCATCATGCCATCTCTCTCTCTAACCTTCACTTAGGATTAGGGTTAGCATCATCCTCAGAGGATGTGCCAGGTCTCTACTTGCAATGGAGATCTCTATCTCCAAGACTAACTCTCTTTACTTATCCTCCTGATAAGAAGGTCTAGCCTCAAGTCTCTTCTGAGGATATGAGAACTTATGGCATACGACCTAAGCATGTATCTATTCTTTAGTTTGCGCTTAATCTATTAAGCTTATGTCCATGACATCTTATTTACATGCTTTTCATTAATTTGGTGAAGGATTCCTTAGACCTTATTAACCTTACCCATACCTCAAAAGGGTGAGGAGAAGAGAGAAAACCCTAATCCTTAAGGTCCTTAATAGAATTTGTGATGAGAAGGGATGAATAAGATGAGAAAGTCCTAAAGGTATCTTATTTCGATTCATACCCTAAGACTTTGGCCAGACAGTCACACAGATCTGGGAGTCCTCATATTCTAACTAGTGGTGTGGAGGAAAATATTGTCAGCCCCCAGTCGAGATCCTTTTCTAGACACCTCTGTCTTTCGGATAATCCTCTAATAACTCCCTTGGGTTCTATGGAGTTTGTAAAATTTAATAATTATTAATGGTTAAGTGAAGAACCTACGCTCTGATACCAAATATTATGACCCCACCTCCCGATAACCCCCAATTAAGGGAGATTGAGAGGTCGATGCCGCACCCATAACTTCAGGATCAAAGGTTTGACACTTAACCAAGAACAATTATTATATTTCAACAATCTATACTGAAAAGCTGTACGAAAACAAACTTTGCATACCTTTTGAAATTTTGGATTTCTAAACTTCTATCCATGTATGTATTCTACTCTAACTAATCCTCCTTGCATTTTACTTCATGTATTTTGCAATATGACGATTTACTGTATGTCCATTTGGCTTGTACCTAAAACGCCGACAAACAAAACGTCGGTCAGCCGAAGCTGGTATGTGGGGGAAACAATAAACGTGCAACTATGATAGCAACGTAATCATTCAATTAATCATTTAACAACCAAGATTATGTTTTAAATATAACTCCACGATCCATGAGTACCCTATCCTCTATGCTATCCCTACAGTGGACCTGGATACTACCTTCCTTATGGTAGATCCCCATTAAACCCCTCATGGTCCCACCTATAGGTGAACCAGTTTCTAGGGTTGAGTCACATGGCACTACTCGTAAGTAGCCCACTCTTTAACTCATGGCAGGCTAATGTGTCTCATGGCACTACACTTGGTAGCCCAATTTCTAACCCATGATAACCTAGACCTTACTCTAGGTTACCCCTTTTAAGCCTTTACAAGTCATAGAGGTGGACCCAGATCGAGCCAGTTATACATGTATATTCATAGTGATAGTCATAGTCACTCTATAGTTGCATGAAATAAAAGCATCCAACAGTTATTTCAAGCCATGAGGGAAACGTCGATAAAATCCTCAAAACACTAGTCGGGATAATCATAAGCGTAACCACATACCTGATTTGATGATTTCACAAGCATTAAGCAAACCCAACCAAGAATGAAATCCAAGCAAGCAATTCAGTCATCACATAATTCCTGAAAAGAATATGTACTCTATTTATTACACACTTTATCAAGAATCTACTTTATTGACTTGGATTCAATTTCTAGGGTTTTTGTATCCATTTTAGGGTTTCATTAATCTTCATTAGGGTTTCTTAGATCAATTCCTCAAACTTTATCCCTTTTAGGTCAACAAACCCTAAAATACTCTTTCCTACTCATATAGACCCTAATTGCTCAAATTATCCATTTTAATAGTCTTTTATCCCCAAATTAACTTAGAATCATCATATCCCCATTTATTTATGGATTTGAACAATTAAAACAATTAAAAGATATATTCACCTAAATTAGGGTTTTCAAGCTCATTAATGCATATTCATGCACGAAACCCTAAATTAAGCCAATTATATAAAAGATTATCTTTTTAGATCCTATTTTCACTTTTATTAACAACATGCTAATATCGGCTTGAATTATCCAAATAACCTCATTAAGTCCATCTATCATCAAAACTAAGGGTTTTTCCTTAATTAAATCATTATGTTCTTCCTTTTTTATTTTAGCAAAAGTTACCTTTTTGGACCAACCAGAAGCCGCCATGTCATCTCATGCATGCAATATGTCTCGCTTTGAGAAACATAACCAAATTACATTTCTACCCTTGGTTAAGCAACTAGTTCTTCAGCCCACAGAGGGGAAAAAGCGTCCAACGCCTCCTCCTTCATCTCCTACCTCGCGCTAACTGCCCTAGCCACCGGTAGCTGCTCTCCCGCGGCCTGCCTTCTCTTCCTAGAGGCTCAAGGACATCCGCAAGGAGGGGCCCTAGCTCCGCCGCACCTTGGCGCCCCTGGGACGCCACCTCGATCATGGCCTAGGTGGCTCGTTCGAGAGCTTCTGGCCTGCAACACGTGGTCGTCATGGAAGCCATGTGGCTGTAGCTGCGCATCACACTACAAAAAAAATGGTCTTTAACTATAAAAAAAAATTGTAGCGAAAACTCCATATTTTGTAGCTAAAGGCTTTAACTACATATTCCTTTACACATAAAAATTGTAGTATATGCTCGTATAGATAAAGCCTTTAACTATATTTTTCAAATATGTAGTTAGATAATCCATTCGCTACAAATTCATATGTATCCGGAAGCGTAGCTAGATATTGTCCTTACATATTTAAATATAAGTATAATTATAGCTAAATGTATGACTACAATTGCATATATAGTCAGTATGTAGCAAAAACATGAAGTTAATTCATTTTATATGAAGTTAATGTGTAGGGAAAGGCGACAATTACTACACACACACACACATACACACACACACATATATATATATATATATATATATATATATATATATATAATTGTAGTAGTTAGGCCAAGTTATTCTCATTATGCCAACAATCTTACTTTCATTTATATTGAAATGTCAAATGTACATGGGGAGGACATATACCTTGCCCCTATTACACAATGTGTACAAAGAAAAGTATATACATATATCAATGATTTAGTGGTCTACTAACATCTTTGTGAAAGGGTTGTCTTTCTCGACCAATTTTAACATCCTTATTGTCTTCTTCTTTTGTTCGAGCTGTTGTTGTTCGGTCAGCATCGTCCAAAAGCACCCGAGATAAGAATTTGAAAAGAACCTTCTAAGCAAAGATAGAAGGAATATCATCCCTACGAAGTTGGTCACTATGTTTGCAGATGCTGACAGTGGTTGTACACATCCAAAAGAAAATCTGAGTTGCTTATTTGTTAATAGATCGGAATGAAAGGCCTCAAATTCTGCAAATATATCCCACAAGTTCATGTTAATAAGCTGGCCGTTGTTGGAAATAAAGAATAAGTGATAATGCATAGTAGATTATTTGAAATATGAGACATTGAAATGTGCCACAGTTTTGAAAACATAAATATGTGGTTTGCAAAACATAATAGAATACCTTCTATCTATGTTTTCTAATGGTGCGAGTACAACAACCAGTACTGCTATGTCAAATTCAATGTATAACTGGAAGAATAACAACTCATCCCACAGACACCATCGAGGTCATCACCTATCAATTCCTAAAGCAAACAAAGGTCATATACATAAAAACTAAGATGTTACAAACTCATGACAAAACTCACCTGGAAAAGATATTTCAGCATTGAACTGCTCAATACCCATCACTTTCTCAACCTGTAAGGTCAGTAACGGCATTAGAGACTGAAGTGTCTATAGTTCAGTAGCTTAGTGCATTGGAAATGTGGATCACGACAACTTCTAGTGTCGATCGAAAATTATCAAGCAAATTCAGTTCAGCTCGAAAATTATCAAGCAAATTCGATTCAGTAATTGTAGAAGTAGCAAACATAAATATGTTCAGCTTAATGTTGGTATACCTGCTACATAACAGTTATAACTAATATTAGTATACATTGAAATCTAAATCAGTAAACATAATTCAATACAACTACAATATATTAATGAGGAAGATTTGAACTAAACATGAGTATGTGAGTGTTCATATTTTGTCCATACAATTTCTATTTGAACTAACATCCAGATTACATCTTAACTTTAAGTGTCTTTCACTCAACCATCCAACGACAAATATAAGTCAAAATAACATGAGAGATAATGTTGTTACTTACGCCATGTCAACAACGCGTTCCTTTTCTTGAGGAGCAAGAGTCATAACCGGCAGAAAGGAACTAGCACTTTGCAGTTGTGCAACCAAACTTTTATCAATCAGACATGAAAAAAAAACTAAAGAAGAAACAATGCAAAGCGGCGTAAGGCTCATAGTATACCATGTAATGACCAGCCATATATTCTGGAGTAGCTCCAATCAGCACTTTGGATTCGTAAACAACCAATCCAACCTGGAATCCAGAATTTATTATATTGTGTTAAGGGTGAAAACCATACAGGGATAATGAACATGCTCTACGAAAGAGGAATTCACAAAGAACTCATATGTTTTCACCTTTGACCACTTGCTCAAGGGTTCCAGTTGAACACCCCTATTCATCAAGACAGCAGCTAAATATCTTCTATGAGTCTTTGAACATCATTCTATAAGAACGTATACTTTCGATATGGGTGAAAATAAATTCACAGTCAAAAATTTTAAGGCAAGAATTTAAAAAGTTGCAACTCCCAGAAAATAAAATAGTTATCAATGTTATAGCACATCATCATGCATAAAACATTGATAGAAAGTTAGCCCAAGCTGTAAGAAAGCATCATGCCATTAGTTCTTAAACTTCAGAAAGAAAGAAAAAGAAAAAAAAGCAAACCGCTATAAAAGTTTAAACCTTTAAGGTGTTTGTGCGCAAGCAAACATGCCTGGGCTTCTCAAAGGATTCAATAAGTTCAAGAAGTTCTACAATAGAAAACATCTACAAAAAAAGAGTAACAATAGAATACATTGGGCACTGAAGTTGATAAATAATTAGTCAAAAAAAGGAACTACATAGGAAATTTAAGAGATACCTCAACAAGAGCACCGATTAAGAATTCATTGTACCCGTAATATGTTCCCAAATTAGCTTTAAGCTGCTCAACATATTCCTTCCTTGAGGAGCCCTCTTGTCTCAGAGTTTTGAAATTGGCCAGTACTCACATTACTTTGAGAAAATAATGAAATATAGAGAAAATAATGAAATATACTATCAGCACTGAGAAGATGGCAAATGCAATGTGAAACAAAATATTAATATGCTACTAGCCGATATCAGAAACACCCAGCAATGGAGCTCTAAATGCAGATTTTATTAGTCCGATTGCAATTATATTATATGCAGGACAACCACTGACGACAACTGTGAAAGCTTATTACAAATATAGGATGGCAACATACCCTCTCTGATTCTAAGTTGAAGACTTGTAAGATCAGGAGGCCGGATTGCTTCTTCTTCGAGTTCCTACCCCCACACAATAGGTAAAACAGTAATTCAGTAAACAAAAAGATAACTGAGAGTCATCCAATTATGAGAAATGAAAAAACAAAACAAATTCAATGATTTGCTAAATTGAATGTCTAGCAGGCTGGTAGAAGACATGAGAAAGAGGTGGTAAATAGACCTCCTGAGTTGGAAGCCTGAACTCATCAGATTCCCCTTTTACAGTGAGTTTCAACTCTGCATCAGCATCCTCCATTTCCCGTGCCCTCTCCTCATCAATGGCTTTAGACTTCTCCACAATGTCAGACTCATCATCGGAATCAGATTCTTCTTCGCCTTCTTCCTCTCCTTCCTGCTCTTCTTTGGTAAACCAAAGTGACAATTACGTGACAGTAAAACTGTTTAACAAAATAGGAGGATAGAACCACTAATGTTTAACTGAATACACACAACAAAACGCACCATCGCTGCTCCCTCCAAGGAAGTCATCGGGAAAAGGTTCTTCATCGTCCGAGAAAGACACGTCAGATGGAGGTCCATTCCCTTCTTCCCCTTCTCCACTTGATTCTCCCGAGTGAATTTCTTCAGCTACCTCTTCCACGTCAGAGTCATCTTCTTCGAGAAGGTTGAATTTCTTCGTAGGTTTGGATGAAGCTAGCTCCTGTACCTGCTGCTTCTTATTGATAAGGGAAACTGAGATATTCTTACATGTGGGAGCTATGATTCAAAGCAAGACCTACTCATAGACCTTGCTGTGATTTCTAACATACTGACCCCCTCTATTATCTTGAGGCATTTCATCTACCCCTGTGAAAAATGTCATTTTCTATAGGAGTTACGAGTGGATATATCTAGAATAAGTTGCATTATCTCAGTAAAGAAAGTGAATGGCAGCTCAAGGCTATGAACAAAATCATAAAATCCAAGTACGGAATCTAAAGGAACATAGATTGAAAGAAAAAATGTAAGTATCAACTAGACTTTGAAAAAAATCTTGATACAAAAAAATGGTTATCACACACAAAGCTAGATTCTCTTACCAAAACAAAGTTTACCTTTAGTAGAGGCAGAGGCAAATGTTTCAAGATTTCATCCATAAGATCTTGAAGATTATTAGAGTCACCCAAGTGAACAGCCAGTTTTAAATCAAATGTCTATACAACAACTTCTTTGCTGAAAAATTTACCTGCCAGCAACACAGTACTCAAGTCACAGTGAAGCTTTCGTAATGCACTTGCCATCTCTGGAATTATTGAATACACCTTACCTCTAGAACATTATACTGATATGTGTGTGTAGATTGACAAAAAAATAGCCTCTGTCAGGGCCTACTGGACTTGTAAGGGTACCTAATTGGTAGTCCCATCCTACCTTTATCTTTAAATCCATGTAATTTTTAGTCATACACTCAATAATGAATTTCATGGAGTACATGACTAATAATGCATGATAATCAAATATGAGAGAAGCATGATATGCATTTTCCTATATAACACATACCAGAAAAAGAAGTGAATGAAAGAGGGATGCATGTATGCTTGCACTAGAAAGTGATGGAGGAGTTGCTCATACATATTTGTTCTAGCCTTTCTGCTCTGTAATCACTGCTCCCATGGGACCGGACCTGCACAAATTTTTCTTCTCAATTATTGTTCATCCCATGGGGACCTATACCGGTTCAACACCCTCCTTGAAATCCATCAGCCATGGCTCAAAACTTGAGTAGGGAGTGACTGAACTATATCTTGTTCTTGCACCAACTACATTGAGACATATAAGAGGTAAAGAGTAGATGAAGACTAAAATAGAAACAAATGGTTCATTACATGTAACCAGACATAAACATTAGAGCTTCCATTAGGCTATTTTCAAAAACTTATCTATCTCAAACATGTTTGTGTTTCCTTTAGGTCATTTCTATTAGTAGACCTGTAGAAACCCAAATATACAATTTGAAAACTGATCATTAAACATTTGTTAATAATCATAATAATATTCTTTCAAATCTTTAGCATGTTTGGTGTCTTTCCATCATATTTGGCATCACACCTAGGTCTTCATATAGTTCAGAAAATTAGATATACAAAGCATGTGAATATCTACCCTTTAAGGTGTTATATAGAACTTCATCCTTACATATAATAACAACAATGAGAGGGTTAATTCACTTCAATCATAATACATTAACATATCTCTTTGAATTTGGACAGGAAGAAGAGAGAAAAGGTCACTTTACTGGAACATGTGTTGCATTAATTCTATTTTAGAGCATTCACAGCAATGAAAAATGTACACTATCAAAATGTGACATCTTCTGACCTCATCATCTGTAAGTACATTGCTGTAACGTTTTTCCAAAATATGATATACTTCACTCAAATCAAGCTACTAAATCCAACATTACCAAGTTGAATACAAAGCTACTGGTCTTTCTAATCAACATTATTGAGATGAATACAAACCTACCAGTCTTTCTAATCCATCTAGTTAGGAAATTAAAGACAATCAATATCAGGTAGTTCACAACTTCATTATATTTCATTTAGATGTTGTTTATCATCTACATATAGAGGTCTTTTATTCATATTTCGTGCACATAGTTCATATGAGAGATATCCTAAACAAGTAGTTCACTTAGTATCAAAATCAAGTGTGCCCAACTCACACAGTAAACTAACATACATAAACATCTTACTCCCCAAGATACTGATATCCTATTGACATACAAAATTATAAGTTCAGTATTAAGAAAAAGATACAATTATAAAACATCAATATATTTATAAGCATCAAGGGAAAATAGAAGAATAACTCTAGAGAGGATTTTCTCCTTTGTAGGATAGCATAGTTGGGCCCATGTCAAACTAACATCATATGCTTGCAACCTACTATTCAAGAATGCAAACATAAAGTAGATGAAGTGTACAAAAAATAGTTCTATTTCAAATTGCAAACCTGAAGCAGAATAAAGTGTAAATAGTCACTGAGGAACAATTCAAATTGGTAATATAGATAGTTCATCTACAAACTTGCTATACAGCACTGAATTTCGCACCTGTGGAGTCAAACATAACCAGGACATCTGAACTTCATACTAATGTAACCAAAAGAAATATAAGAAACATTTAAAGTTCTGTTCTATCAGTAAAAGATCATTACAACAAGGACATGAAAATTTATATACTATTGATCACCAAACGAGATTATAGTTCAAAGGACACCCATATCCAGTCTAAACCTATTTAGGTGGCACACCCAAGCGCTTAGGCATACACATAGATTGCCTAGTTTGGCTACCCATCTTATATTTGAACCCAGGGGACTGGCCAAGGTGCCCTAGTTGGCGCCCTGGACAACACTAACATTATCACCTTGCTATGGTGTCGTGTCCCTGACAATCACGAGAAGAAAGGGGCATCCAACCTCATTCTATGCCAATCTCTTGTCAAGGGGCCTTGGGCACACCTTGATGGGTCTTAGTAACATGATAGGGACTGAGAACAAGAGCTACATTCTTCCCTTAAGTCTAGGATAGCAAAAAAGAAGAAGGTGTTGCATATCAAACTATTGAAAGAAGAAAGAGTAGGAATACAATAAAGAGAGTATGATTTTAGAATGAAGGGAAAGAATAGAGAACCATGTGGTGGAGAAGGGAGGGTCAAAGCCCTAGGGACTGGACATCCCTAGATCACGGGGCAATATAGTACTTTTAATATGGAAAACTTCATATAAGGAAATCACTCCAACATTAGGAACTTGAATTTCAAAGGATATGTAGATCCTTATGAATTTACATAGGATGGTAAACTTAAAGAATGACTTTAACAAGAGAAATCCCTTCAAGTAGAAACTAAACAACAAAAACTTCATCGGCGTTCTCCAAAACAGCTTTATCACACATTGATTATTAACACGGTCAGATAAACAGATCAGAAGGCACCATCAACCTCAAACGAGCATAGCACAAGGGTTTGAGAGGTTATCAAGAGGTCAAACAACTTATTATGAATCCAAACAACTTTTTGTAAGACTGCATGAAAATAATACTAACATTGGATCCAACCAGACCACCAAAAAACATAAGTTCTCCAAGAAAACAATCTTGCAAAAATTGGAAAGTAGATCATTTAGTTACATACAAGAATGCTTGTAGTTCTTGTGAAAACTGGAATGTTGGATCACAAGCATGTGATAGTAAGAAGCATCAATCATACCACATATAATCAATTTTCATAAAAAGAATCAAATTTCACTTAAAGCATAACTTTCAGAATGCTTCTCCACCCTAATAATCTGGAACTGAGAGTTATTTAACATCCGTCTAATAAGGGGTGAATGGTAAAGGTGAATTGGTGAATATCTACACCACATCTTGTATATTTTGTGTCAGGTCATGGGTGTGTTTTAGTGTTTTTATTAAGGAGGTAGCTCATATGTCTCTTGATCAATTCTAGCTACTTTGCAACATTATGATTTTTTGTTACGTAGTAGTTTGAACACAAATGCATTGCATATCCCTTGATTACCTATATACTTAACTCATGCCAAACCTTTGTAGGGTCACCATGTCGTCTTGGGGGCAAAATGTTATTTTTCCTTTAGTATTCCTGTGATATACATCATAAATTTACATAATCAATTAGCTAGCCTAAATCAGGAATCATCTGAAACAACCCAAACAACTTAACAATATTAATCAATCTGAATTCCCATACATCAATTTTCTGAAGCAATTAGAAGTTGTGGTCATTATACTTCTTACTTGTTTGGGTGCATATATTAAGTGATCCTACATGTTCTTGAAATCCTGGATGATCCCTCATTAACATAAAGTAAGGTATAAAATCTCTGCAAGTCAACATAGCAAACACAAAGAAATTAGTTTCTAAGAACTGAGAGAATCAATTTATTTCTATTTGGTGATTAGTACTGAGCATAACTATCCTCTTTCTCAAAAAGAAATATGCTAAAAATGTCAAGTGGAAATAATCTAGTATTGAAGTTTCACAAAATAGGCATACTAATCTAGTATTGAAATTCTTTAAAGACTTATGCTCTAAAGTCATAAATCCATAATATTGTTAACAAGAGTCTTAATCCCCAAGTACACATGCTTACCCATTACAACCCATCCATGAATCCAGGAAAGCCCCACTTCTTGTTCACAATACTAATCCAAGTAGTGCAAATGAGTTTCCTTGTAGAGTCACATGTCATAGAAGTATTGGAAAAAAAATCTCTTTATTCTTTTCTTATGACAGTGGAACTGGTTGAAACGAGGAAAAGCCTCTCTGTTTCCATTGAATCCAACGTTTCACATGTGAGGACAGTAAGTCCAAGACCAGCCATTGCAACTCATAGAAAAAACATTGGGAAAACAAAAGAAAAGAAGAAGAATGGGCATTTTACATGGTATTTTCTGCCTGCCATCAAACATCAGCTTTAATTGCTGCTTAACCAGGTGTAAATGCACTGAAAAATAGACTTGTAAAAGCACAAGACCATAGTTGCATTTTCTTACCTTGTTGTTCTCAACTTATTTTCTCAATAAAAAAACTCTGCTATGTGTATATCTTGAGATTTGCAAATAATCTTCTTTCTGGAGATTATGGTGGATGGTATCCGCCCCATCATTTCTGGCAATGCACGTGTTGAATTCATTTCTTGTAAACCTGATTAAATGTCATAAATCATCCAAATTCTAAAAATCATATATGCCCACTTGGTGATTGAAATATCTTACTTAATTTCCAGGAAGAACACAATTTGTAGTTGACCCAGCTATATTCACAACATCCATTGAGACACAATCAAGCCACAACAAGAAACACAACATAGACATCCAAATAATGACAAATAGAGTTAGGCATTGCATGGTTATTTTAGGGCATAAGAATGATTCTACACTCTCATGTTAAAGTTCTTTTTACCTCTCATCTATATCTGATGCAGATGATGTATGTCCATTGTGTTTTGTATGCCATTAGCTTTAACATGAGAGTGTAGAAAAAAGGGGTCCGAATGAATGGGTTCAATAACCAAATGACAATGCAGCTCAAGAGTCCAGTCAAGGTAATGCAATCATTTCAGTTTGAACTGAACAAGTTGCATGAGCTGGTCTTTTTGCAACAACCTTGAACATGGATCCATCAAGATACAGACTTCCTATCAAATCCTTGTTGAACCATATCATGAGAGGTTTGCAACACTATTACAAATCTTGTTAGAGACAACAGTCAATAGATTTAGCTTTGGCACTATGAAATCACAAGCCAAAAGGAACTACCCTAGAACACTTCTCACCTAAAATGAGAGCATTCAGCATAAAGAATATAGAGAAAAGAATGGTAGGGGAAATTAATGCAGTTTTAAGTGTGATTTTCTTCCATTCAACATCCTAAAACATTTTATATAGGTGAGTTGATGAATAGTATGCAAACATTGCCATGAATACCCATAGAAGCACCATGGAAGCCATCACACGTAGAAGTCATGAAATTCTACAATGCTAGTTCATAGTAGCACTCTGGAAAAAAAATCTACCCATGAGATTTTTTCCATTATATGCAATGAGTCATTGGAACAATTATTCAGTTATCTTGAAATTCGTATCATGATCAGACCTAAGTTGAACCCAAGGGATAGAATGAATCTCTAAAGAGCAAGAAACTATAATCAACATATGTTGCATACTTAACAATAAATATTTAATGTTGTCATCTAAGTCCATGATGTACCTGTTTAATGACATATGAGACCATGAAATGAAACATTTCATAAAGTAATGGACATTGTATTCATTATAAAGTAACAACCATCGCAAATGGTCTTCACAACGAGTACAGATGGGCCATGATGAGTCTCTAAAGAGGAGGAAACTACAACCATACATATAGTCTAGTAGTTGTGGTTGACCAAAGGTGGTGATTCTCACTTGGATGATCCTCTGCTAATCGATATGTGCTTAATTTGGAGTGCATTTTTTCACCCAGTCTACAGTGTCTTTCTAGGTTGTTGGGTTGATCCTCTGCTGATCGATATGTGCTTAATTTGGAGTGCATTTTCATAAGACTTGATTGTTGACCAAGGCATCGGTATATATGGGCTAGTTTTTGGAGGTTTGGCTAGTGAGACACATATTATAGAATGTGGAAACTATTTTGCAGGAATCAAATGTTTCTGTTAAATAGCTTGAGCTAAGGTGAAGCTCATCAAATTCAAAAATTTATACTCAACATCCTGAAAATATAATGCATAACAAATATTAATAAACAAAACTATAACCATAAAAATATAGTTAAATAATAATGGTTGTAGGGACTACCTGATATAAACATTATAAAACATTTGATGATTCGATTATTGAGAACAAAAAAAAGTTTGCAAATTTTAAGAGAAATAGTATGCATATTAAAGGAAGAACTATGGTATTGATAATTAATAATAAATGAATAAAACTAAATTCTTATAACGCTGCATCAAGATATAAAATATTAAAAACTACATATGATAGATCACAATGATCTCAATCAAGTTGCTCATCATTTTTGCCATCATAAAAAGTTACACCCTCCATATCTTCTCTAACAAAATCAGATCCATCAGAAACATTGCTAAAAATAGATTCCCAATCATCTGCATGAGAATCTTCAAGTACGCATGTCCCATCCATGAAATTTTTAGTAAGCTTCTCATCCATGTCATAAGTATCACGTGGTTTCATCTGCACGACAAAGCTCCACCCACGGTGATTGATGTCAGTCAGATAAAAGACTTATTGTACTTGAGAGGCCAATACAAATGGATTTTCAATTAAGTCAATGAGTTTTAATTTGACCATTGTAAATTTATTTTCATCTTTTTTGACGCCCTTGTTTGCATTCACCCAATCACCTTTGAACAGTATAACTTTCAGTTGCTCATAGTAACTAATCTCAAAAATCTCTCAGAGTACCCCATAGTAGGTAACTTGACCCAATTTAGGATTTTTGTCCTTGGAACTGGAAAAACTTTCTGTCTGGGCATTCACCATTATCCCACTATTCTGGGTTTTTTTACCATGTTCCCCCTCCTTGGTTCGAAATCTATATCCATTTTTTATATATCCATTGTATTTGTTCGCCATATTTTGTGGTCCCCGAGCCAGAGTTAGTAGATTTGATGGCAACTTATCTGATTTGGCCTTCTCTTCAATATGTATACATTATGAATTGAGTTATTAATACAATGCTCTAACAATATTAAATGAAATTAATTTTATAGACTTACATGCTTCTTAAACCAATCACTAAAAGTGTTCATATGAATATTACTAATTTCCCAATGTCTTGCACGCGAGTACATTTTCTTCATGTGGCGAATGTGTTCCCTGCTAACAAGTACATAAGTCATGTGTACATAAATCTAATGGTGAGCATGCATATTTCTTAATAATTTAATGAACTCACTCCATGAACGGTTCAACTGAAACACAATTAGATAAAATATATTGATGTGCAGTTTTCAGCATCACATCTTCAAGATAAACAGGAATACTCTTTCCTATTCGACGCCCTTTGTGTGAAAATATAGACCACTCACCGTCTGTAACAATATCGTCATCTTCAACATCATTTCTAGCCAATTTTGTGAACCTTGTCTCTACCCCAAAGAGATACCTTGAACAAAATGTTAAACATTCATCTGCCAGATAACATTCTGCTATGGAAGCTTCTGGAGCAGCTTTATTCCTCACATATTCTTTCAAAGTTTTCAAGTATCCATAATGATAAATAGAATTTGTTTAAAATCAAAAAATACATTTGATAAAATTTTAGTGAAACAAATAGTAAAAACATACTACCTTTCCACTGGATACATCCAACAATAAAATGGCGGTCTAGCTATCTTAGCTTCTCGTGGAAGATGAATGACCACGTGCTCCATTATGTCAAAAAATGAGGGCGGGAAAATCTTCTCCATGTTGCACAGAGTCACCGCAATTCTAGATTCTAAATTCTTAATAGCATACAGATTTATCTCTTTTGAGCATATGTCTTTGAAAAATCTAGACAACTCAGTTATCACAGTTATGACATTCTTTCTCAGCAACGCTACCCGTAAAGCCAATGGCAGAAATTGTTGCATTAATATATGGTAGTTGTGACTCTTTAATGCCAACAATTTTTTTTTCTTTGATGCATGCATTTCACGAGATATTGGAGGAATAATCATCTGGAACCCGTACAGACTTCAAAAAGTTACAGAACAATTCTTTTTCCTCCTTTTTCAAAGTAAAACAAGAAGGTAGAATAATATTCTTACTTCCGTTCTTGATAATGTGAAGTCTAGGTCTTATTCCCATCTCTAAAAGGTCATAACGAGATTTTTCATTATCCTTTGACTTGTCCATCCCAAGTAACGTGTGAATCAAACTCTCACATACATTCTTTTCA
Source organism: Alisma plantago-aquatica (assembly GCA_963693085.1). Lineage (NCBI taxonomy): Eukaryota > Viridiplantae > Streptophyta > Magnoliopsida > Alismatales > Alismataceae > Alisma > Alisma plantago-aquatica. Next base: position 998,068,297 of record OY856410.1, on the reverse strand, counting down.
ATATTCATTACATCAAGATTATGACGAATAAGGTTGTACTTCCAGTTTGGCAACTCAAAGAAAATGCTTTGTTTTTTCCAATTGTAAGGCATATTGTCTACATCTCTGGTTTGAACTAAAACTTGATTTCCAGACAACATCTTTGGAGCAGTTCTTAATCCTTCTTTTCCATCAAATGAGGACATATCCCTACGAAATTTATGATCCATCGGAAGGAACCTCCCGTGGCCCATGAAACATTGTTTCCTACTATGTGGTAGTCTAATAGACCACGTGTCCTTATTGCAAACAGGGCATGCATCATACCCACTAATTTGCCAACCATATAAATAATCATAGGCAGGGAAGTCATTTATCATCCATAGTAAGGGGGCACGCAATTTGAATACAGCTTTACGATCAGCATCATAGGTATCAACCCCAACTTCCCACAATTCTTTCAACTCTTCAATCAGAGGTTGTAAGTAGATATCTATCTTCATTCCTGGTTGAGTTGGACCAGGAATAAACATAGAAAGGATAAAATCAGGTGTCTTCATGCATAACCATGGTGGCAAATTGTACATAATCAATATGACTGGCCAAATACTATATGATTGACTCATCATGCCAAATGGATTAAATCTGTCAGATGCTAAACCAAGACGCACATTACGAGAATCAGATGCAAAATTAGCATGCATGTTATCAAATGTCTTCCATGCAGGTGAATCTGTTGGATGTCTTAAAACTCCATCCTTGGTGCAACTTTCATCGTGCCACCACATTAGTGGTGCGACTCTAGAGGACATAAACAATCTCTTCAACCTTTGAGTCAAGGGAAAGTAGCGCATAACTTTACAAGGAACTCTTTTCTTTTTAATTCCCATACTTTGTGCACCGTCTACATCAGTTTCAGTCTCTATATATCTAGAAACATGACAACGTGGGCATGAAGTATTATTTGCAAACTCCTTATGATACAAAATGCAATCATTTACTGGCATCAATTTTCTCGTAGTCAAGACCAAGGTCCCTAATTATTTTCCTTACTTCATAGTATGAGCCAGGCAACGTGTCACCCTCAGGAAGAAAATCCTTCAAAAGTTCGAGCAACTCAGTAAATGATTTATTGCTACAATGATTGCTACATTTTATATGGAACAACCTTACAACGGTATACAACTTAGAATACTTCTTATTTCCAGGATACAACTCTTGTGCAGCAATCTCTAACAATTTGTAGAATTGCTCAACTTCTTCATCGTCAACAAACACAAATGAATCATCGTCGTCGTCGTCCATAATTTCTCGACAGTTTTGGACTCCATATGCATCATGCAACATGTCTCTCATATCATCAAACGACATGTTTTCTTGCATAGAAGAATCTTCTGTGGCATCAGATGAAGTCTCACCATGAAAAATCCAATCAGTGTAGCTGCCAAAAAAACCATTCCATAATAGGTGCTCGGTTGTCACGTGACGGTTGTGTCTTTGTGTATTTAGACACTTTTCACAAGGGCATAAGATAGTCTCATTCCTAATACATTTTTTGAAAGCATCCTCTATACCCCAGTTAAGTACTTTGTACTGGTCCTGTCTTCCTCAATTATCCAGCTTTTGTCAATCATACTTCCCTAGATAAACGTAAGTAAACACATCAATATAATCAATATATACATAGAAATTATTAATCAAACAGAAAGATTTAAAAAATTATAATAATAAAGAAGGTAATAAAGTATACATAAATTTAACACAATGAAAAATTAAATATATAAATAAGTAGAGAATCAAAAAAGTATAATACTGATCATAGTATACATAATAATTTGACAAGCCATGTATATATCTATTTATCTATGACGTATTGGTAATAAATATCAAAATAGTTTTGTTGTCTTGTTGGACTATGATGATAAGGTTCAACCAGGGAAACATGGACATGTTTCTAGACATGGACACCGAAACGGACACATGACACATCAATTTTCTAAAACATAGGACATGCACACGATTCTAGATGAGGTTTTTCTTCATATATACAAATGTGTGTATGATGTATATATATCTATGTGTATATGTATGGAAGCTCAGAACATGTGGGTGGTCAGTATATGGAATCTCACTTCCCCTCCACAATTGAGAACATTCATATGAATGTTTGCCACTAATCAGATCTCCAAAAAATCCAGACCCCTTGCAAGACATATTCCTCAAGATGTAGGGTGTTCCATCTGTAATATTATTTGTAGGGATTGACATAGAGGTGGAGTGATTGGCAGAGAGAGTGGAAGGTGAAGGAGGCATGTTGAGTTTAGAATGGTTCTTATCTAAGTTACTGGGTCAAGTACTTTGTCTTCGTAGTGTTGTCTATTGTAGGCTTAGGATGGAGTGAACATCAGAATTGAAAACAAGAAGAAGAGGGAAATTCAGGGTGGAGAAATTCGAGGATTGGAGTGTGCCAAGTTTTGATTAGTTCATAGACTCTATGAACATGTATTACGTTGATTTCGGTTGAATTACAAAGCTCCCTATTTGGTTGGGCTGTTGCAAATCCTTTGTCTAGTCAGTGGTGTTACATGCTTATATATCTTTTACTGATATTACCTTAATGCCTTGCTCAAGTTCCTGTTGACAGAAGGACTCTTTGAAGGCTCATGGAGGATTCATCACTTGATTGCTGTTTATGTCTAGATAGGGATCCGATTCGACATATGTATGATCCTTATTCAAGATAGAGACTTGAGGTTGGTTGCAACTTATACAAACCATGTATGTATAAGTGTAACAGTGGTTTTATAATGTAGTTTCAAGCTACGCCACTAAAGTTTTGTATTCATCTAATCCTGCAATTATATTAATTTAAATTGAAACCAAGGGATAGGAATGAAGTACTTGACAGTATAGATAATCACTCAGTACCTTTATATGGAAAACAACCTGCAAGGACCAAACTAAAATACTATACATGTCTTCTTTCTCATTTGGTGTTGTTTGTGTTGCTTGTGCTGCAGTATGGTCAGAATGGAGGTAGGACTTAGTAGTGCATGCTAAAGGTGACATGGGTAAAAGGTAGGACTTTTTAGTGCATTCTTAAGGCGATATGATGACTAGTTGATGAAGTTAAGTGTAGTTTTCAAAAAAAATTATTCTTATAAGGAATATTCAAGGAATCTGACATGCATATTTCTTTTCCTTCTTTGTTGCGTTATTGGTTTTATATTACATATGTATTGTGAACTAATAGTCTCCATAGGTTATGTTTGATTTCATTATGTACACATATCAGTGATTTCATCATTTTGAATATTATAAAGTGTGTATTCATATTCTAAACAAACTTTCAACTTTTTGTTATTCTTGTGTTTGTTTTTATAAATTCCACTACTTTAAATGGATGGATTTTATTTGTGTCATTTTCATATTACATATATGCATTTAAAATGTATAGCATGTTTTATGTGTGTATCCCATTTCAAACCATATTTTTAAAAGTGATTGATTCTCGTGTTTGAGTCCATGTCCATTCCTTTCTTCCTAGGTTGGATGCCATAATAACAACTTATTAAATTCTTTGCTCCTATCAAATTCGTGTGTGATGCTCATCTACATTTTGCAATTAAAGTTTTGGTTGGAAGTGGAATTTACATCTTAGTCAAGAACTCATGTGCTTGGTTGGAATGGCGTGCTTCTAGAATGGCTCTAATGAGAATATGGATCACACGGGTTGTCAATACATTTTTAAATGAAGGAAGCTACTCAAGGATGAATGAGGAGGTCCTATAATGTTCCCTATTTACACAAAGATTCTAATATGTAGTATGATACTTCCAGTCTCAAGTCTAGCATCTTGTGAAAATGAAAAGTCATCTCAGACGTTGAGGCCCAAGGGATTAATATTGCCAACAAAACTTTTAATAATAAGTGAATTTCATGTATGACTTTACACTAAATTAAGAAATTTATCTATAAGGTATCAGCAAACTGGATTATATTATCTTTCTTTATAGAATACAAACTTGTTAAGGCAACAAGGTTTCATGGTGTTGCGGCCGGACGCATTGTGCCTAGGCGCGACTAGGCGCACTTAGGCGTCACCTAGGAGACCTTTAAAAATAATAATTTATGTATATATTTTATGTATATATACATGTGTCATGGTTTTTCCCCACTCATATACACACATCGTGTAGTTATATATGTAGTTATCTACATATTTATAGTCGATCTCTCCATATATATGTATTTTATTGTATGAAAAAATAACCAATTACATTTCTAATATATTATCATTTGACAATAATGTCAAGGACACAAAAAGAATTATTGTAAAGAATGTAAGAGTGATCAACATATGAATATATATTTATTGTCATACATAGCTACAAATATTAAGCAATGTAATCACTATCCTTCATAGCATAGCTACTTAGTACAATTTGAATTGAAGGTGCAAACTAAGAAAAATCAAATGTGTACTAAGAGTATTAGATCCAGTCAAACAAAAAAGAGTATTAGACAGTCAAACAAAAAAGAGTATTAGATCCAGTCAAACCCAAAAAAGAGTATTAGATCCAATTAAAAAGTGATAGTTGGCACATAAAATAGGCAACACTATTAATTTTAAGCATTGGTGTAGCCATATCAAACATTAAAATAAGTATATATACAACTAGACCCACAAAACTAGGTCATTGTAGCATTATAATAAAGTGTCCTCGCCTAGGCGCATCCCTGGGGTGCCTTGATGCCTAGGCGGCCGCCTAGGCGCGTGCCTTGACAAGTATGATAGAATACATAAGCTATATGCAAGATCAAGGAATTCAACTGTTCAGTCTTGATCATTGTTAGATGACGCTTGAAATCTCTCATGGTTGACCTAAAATAAAAGTAGTTTCAATCAATGTCTACTTAGAGGGAAAAAAATGGACTGTATTGGTTGGTGTTCAATTCCAGTTCCTCTTCCTGCCCCAAACATGCCATAAGAGCAATTTGAGATTGCTAAAATTGACATTTAGCCTATTCTTATTCTTCTAATAACATCTTACTATCACTTGACTCCCTTTCCATTGATCTTTTGATTCTATGACAACATGTAGTAGGGTGACTATGAGGGGTTGGGTTTAACTCCCAGTTCCCAGAATCCTCTAGACATGACATTTATCCTAAAAAACTTGCACAATAAAAAGTATGACACTTCTGTGTAAACTATGCATGAAGGAGACTCTATTCAATGATTTTCACGGTCAACCTGATTCTATACTTAGTATGTATGCTTGTGAAGGCCACATGCATGCTTTATGAGAAAGATCCAAGAAGAGTTTTATTCTTCATAAAGCTACTGCCAACGTAAATGATGTCATTGGTTTAAGGAGCAGGAGGCTCCATGTGTTGTCCATATATATTCTTTATAGTCTTTGGATTAAGTAGATATAGAACACCACATTATTGAACTGACAAGAAGATGGGTAGAATACAAGTTTTAAGTATTTTACCTATTATCATAGAATAATTGCAAACCATCTAGATCTGACGCAATGTCTACTTTTATATATACTTTGTTTAACTGATCAAGTCTCAATAGTAAAAAATTGTTGATAGTCGTCATCATCAACTATAATATTTTATCATTGATGTACTGACATGAATGACCACGATGATTGTGCATAGGATCAACTGAGTTAAGCTTTGAATCACCTGAATTAGACATGCAATCGGTAAGGACCAGGGCGCCTAGAGAACACCTGACCGCAGCTTGAAGGGGCGGCTGCGATCCTGGGCACAGGGAAGAACAGAGGTCGTCGGGCACAGGCCAGCAGCACGAGGAGAGCGAAGACAAGGACCAGAGGACCAACTTTCTCGAGCGAGGCCATCTGGACACTAATCAGTAGCCAGTCGATGAGAACAAGGAACCGCCTCCGACAATCTGCCTCAACTGAGTTGAGATTTGAATCACCTGGAGAAGACCAGTAATCGAAAAGGACCAGGGTGCTTGGAGAACACCTGACCGCGGCTTGAAGGGGCGGTTACGATCCTGGGCACGGGGAAGAACAAAGGCCGCCAGAGCGTAGGCCAGCAGCACGAGGAGTGTGAAGACGAGGAGCGGTGGATCAACTTGTTAGAGTGAGGCCGCTTAGACACCAATCAGTAGCCAGCCGATGATAACAAGGAAATGCCTCCAACGATCCGTAGCGGATCCAAGGGACGCAGAGGGCATGCGAAGGGACGGGGTGCAGGAGGGGCCTAAATGGGACACAATTGATCAGGACTTTGGATCGCTTTGTTGGGAAATAGGGTGGGAGAGGGGGCGGGAGATAGGGCGAGAGGAATTAGTGTTGAAATTTTTAGGCACTAAAATTTGGGTTCTTTTAATCTAATATGTGATTCTTAGTGACACAAATTTACCGTGCGTAGAAACACAAGTGAACGCGTCGAGTAGTACAGGCCTTTGTGAGACCTGAGTCGAACTCAGGGATACGTGTAATCGTCCGGGACTCCTACTAACTATTCACGATCAGCTAAGCTGATTAAAAAGTTGAGAGTTGTTGAAATTAAAAAAAAATAAAAACAAAACGAAACAAGCAATTGATTAAATATTAGTTTAATCAATTCAAAAGGAGATCTTTAGGGTTACGGTTTCACCACAGGTTTTCATTGTATTAAATTCTATATAGCTACTCAATTTTATCTCTCTGTCCGGGTAGTGGCCTGAAATCAGAATTGCCCACTTTCGTGGTACAATTCACTACCTATGTCTAGGTCGGTTCCACCGTCGTAGTAACCTATACCCTAAACTAGGTGCATTATAAACGACCTCTCGGTATCCACCATTAATCTTACACTGCCTTGTTCAAGGGATTTGGCAATTAATGTAAATTTTGTCTCTTTTCAACCGTTAATTCTTCTTTCAAAGCAATTAAGGGCATTAAGTTATTATTATGGTGATCAAGCATAACAATATATTGGAGAAAATGAAATTATAACACGGATTTAAGAGATAAGATATGAATTACTATTATAAAATCATCATACAATGAATCCCCAGGATACTCCCGGTCCTAAAGACAAAGGGGATTAGCCCTGCATGTTCATCTCAGAGTACAATGTAGTAAAGAAAAGGGGAAACATGAGAAAAACGAAATTGAGTGGTGAAACCCCTGAATGGAGAAGGTCCAATCGATCCTTGGCATGGAATCCACGTTCTGCCGCCTTTCGGTGGTGGAATTCATCTTCTTCAGCGTCCGGATCGGCTGGGGCATGCTCTCATGCTCCGTTCTTCTCTCCTTGATCTCCGGGATGTGTGCAGCGGCTAATGATGTGATTCCCCAGTCAAGGGCGTCGTCATTAGGTATATCTCCCAAATTAGGTCGCCAATTAACCACAGCCGTCTGAATGAGATCATTCTGAATCAAACTCATATCTGACGGTGTCGATACCATTGACGCGGGTCGATGGTATCGACCTAGCATGGTAGCGGCAATCCTTCTTTTCTTTCATCTGAGCGCCTGATGTCATCTCGATACCATCGACGCAGGGTCGATGGTATCGACAACCCTGTAGTGACGGTTTTGTCATTTTGTGTCGCTGCAGCTCCTTGTGTCGATAGTATCGACCATCGTGTCGATAGTATCGACTCCTTCCTCGCCAGCAGCCTGATGGTATCTCGATACCATCGACATCCCCGTCGATAGTATCGATCTTGTTCTGGTCCTTGCGGCTGGCAACCTGTGGTCCGGTCGATGGTATCGAGGGCAGCAGATACTTGTTTTACCTGAAATTAACACACAGAACCACATAAATCCACACAAAATATATTTTTTCGATAATTAATACTAAAAAACGCTTAATTAAAGGGAATTTGACATAAAGAAGTAGCATAGACCAAAATGAATGAATTATGCAACATTAACCATGAAAATGACTAATAAATGCATAAAACGCATATCAAACAAGTCTATAAATGCGACTCAAAATCATCGCATCAAACTCCCCTAAGCTTAAACATTGCTCGCCCTCGAGCACTATTTCTTAGAATAGAATCGCCAGAGTCAACTAAAGAACAAAGCATCACAACAGACATCCCATATGACTCCCACCGGACATTCACATACCGTCCCTCGCTAACCACAGAATGATCATTACCCTGAAGGTGACAGTAATCATCCATAAAAGATGTTGACCTCAAAACTGATGAACACTATCACATAAGGCAGTTAAAATAATAAAATTCGCCGGTCCAGGCTTGGTGCACCTTGTGATCTTCTATACTACGTTGCTCACCCTAACTACCATCTACATGGAAGCAGTTCTCATGATATTCATTAGTGAGGAGAAATTCACGGTGGCCTACCAATCTGAGCAACGGTTGGGTGAAATGGGTGGCTCATGGAAGAAGTGGGAGTATTATACAATTTCAACATGCATAAAACAAAAATGCCCTAAATGATGTAAATGCTCATGAAAAATGCCCTAATGCCTAAGATTAGGTGGAATGATGAATGCACTAACCATCCGTCTCAAAACGAGATGGATATCTAATTAAGCTACATCATGTACTCATTCATCTTAAAATGTAGGTGAGATTATGTTCCTTTCTCCTTCTTATTCCACTTGCTTCTAAATAACTTTCTTTTTTTTCAGTTTTTTTCTTCAGATTTTTTTTCTCTTCTTTTTCCAAGCCCTTATATCCATAATTGGCAATGAATAATTTATAAGGCTTATTTTTCTGCATAACTCAAACATTTGAATTATTTAGAAGGTATGGAACATTTTAATTCACCATTACAGAATAAATGAGGTACATGACATACTTTATGCATAGAAGTTATGAATGCAACTCAATGACATGCACCTAAGGGTAATGTGCATGTATAACTATTCTAATCTTTTCTTCATTTTTCATTTTCCATGCAAACATAAGAAAAATTGCAATGTAGATCCTATCTACATGTCATGCAATCAAGAAGAGTTAAAATTGTACTTTACTTCCAATTCTTGGTGGATTGTGAAAAGCAATGGGGTGGAAAGATCACAAGATTAATTGACTAAACCTTTGAAAAATACTATGTGTCCCTCCTTACTGACCGGTGTAGTAGTTAAGAGGTTTCTCTCTCTTACTTCAAATTAGAGTCTCATTACCATTTGGTCAGTTAAGGCTCAACAACCAATTTCCGTCCACTTTCAAAAATCATTAGGGATACACAGTTGTGAATTTCTATTTTCAAGTTGACAAAACCAATCATTTTCTCAGTTAAGTGATCAAGGTTAAATAGCACTCAAGCTTGTGAACACTCAAAAATTTTTAGTTTCCCATTCCCATATACATGCAACACAGATGACATAAGATTAAAGACATCCACGATTACACTAGATAGAATGTGGATCCTACAACAAACTAAAATTGCAAGAAACAAATGACAAGAACAAAAGCAAGAAAACTAAAAACAGAGAAAATAAAGATAGAACTGTTCCAACTACCCCCCCTAAGCTTGAATTCAACTATGGCCTCATAGTCAAAAACAAACTCAAAGGTTGGAACAGTGATACTGATTTACTCATGCGGTGTAGGCGGGTATTGCGGAGCCGTAGGGTCCCAAGAAGGATACTCCCCCTGGAAGCTTGGATCAAATTGGGCCCTAGGTGGAGGTTTTGGATAGCCTCCAAAGTAATCTTGGCTCCAATAGTGGTCATAGAAGGGCTCCTGCTGCATCTCCATCCGATACAAAAGATCATGTATCTGTTGTTGGTTGTTGAGGAGAAGACGCTCGTTCTCGAACATCGCCCTTTGGTTGTCCAGTATCCGGTTCATAGTATCTTGAATACCGGTATACATTGTCACGTGCTGCTGCTGTGTTTGCTGGATGTCTTGCAGCATAGTGTACATGCCTTGCATAGAATAGGCATCCTCGCTTGGCTGCGAGGGCGGTGGTGGTGGCGGCGTAGGCTGTGATGATGAAGATGCACCCAGATGCATCCGAGGATGCTTCTGTGGTGCCACTCGTGCTCGAAGAGGTGTGAATGCCTCCTCTTCCTCCTCAGCCTCATCGTCATTCCCGTCATCTCCACCGTCATTGCCGCCTTCTTCATCGGAGTCGGCGATGGCTATGATTGGCCACCGGAAGTGTTGCGCCCCTTCGATGTTGAAGATGGGATCAGGCAACGAGCACTCCTGATAGGCATGGTTGACGTGGCAATGTGCAAACGCCAAACCATCTCGAAGAAGTAGGAGATTGGACCGGTGCAAATGTTGCAAATTCACCTTGTTCCTAGTAGATAGAGGAGTGAGGGTTTGGAAATTCAAGCCGAGGTATGAAGCCAGCTTGGTGATGAACCCGTCGAAGTGAATCGGCGCTTTCCTCGAACTCCTCTTCACCGCCAATACTCTCTGTAGAAAGAAGGCACCCCAATTGCACTCTTGACGTTTCAGGAGCTTATACAGAAAGAATAGGTTTGTCTCCTGAAACTTGCTGAGGGTCAAGTCACCCCGAGCAAATAGTGTCGAACTGAGCATCCGGTGCAATATCCGTACAAAAGGGTGCTCGAAGTCAGCTACCGTAGCATTATGGTAGCTAACGGACTTCCCCGGCAGCACTGTCACCAGCTCGACGAAGATGACGTCGTAGTCGGTGCAGTTGTCTGGGCGCCGGTAGTCGTTTAGCGAGTGGTTCCAGTTCAAGATCTTGTTGAATTACCGGAGCGTAAGGGTGTAGTCGATGTTGAATAGCCAGAACGACACCCGACCTTTGATCCACTCGCGGTCGGTGGCAATAACGTCGTTGGGAACGACGCAGACGTCCAGTGACGCCATGAACTCTTCCACCAACTCCTTGTACGTGGGCCAGTCGCCGAAGAACGGCTGGCCATCTTCATGAAATTCTAGCTCGTCAGGTCTTCGGTTTGGGTGGCGCGCCTGTCCCTTCAGAACGTAGGCCAAGTTGGCCTCGAACCCTAAGTCGTGGATCATGTCCTGTTCGACATAACGGGTTGGCTCTATCTTCCTCTTTAAGATATCCTCATAGATCTTCTTCACCTACGCGGATGGATGAATCAGCCGCGGGCGTGAAACTGACGCGGGAAGAGGTGGCACGAACTCTGGGATATCCGCCGAGTTCGCACGTGAAGATGACGCACTAGCTCCATGCACCATGTTTGCGAGAGAAAGAGGATTAGAAAGGAGCTCGGTGAAGATTGGAGATTCAAATCTCCGCTCGATGAAGAACTAGCTCAGTGTTGCTCGTCGAAGGGCTTGCACAGCTCTGGAACTCGCTCGGCACAAGTGGAGGAAGATTGCACTGAAGGTGTGATGTCATTTGACGCAACTACTCCCCATATATAGCTGTGGCTGGCGCTACTGTCTGCCCGTCGATACCATCGACGCGAGTTGATGGTATCGACTCAGGTAGCACGATCTGTACCTCCGCTAGTATCGATGGTCGTCGATGGCTGGATCTGCGGGGCCCAGATTGCTGACGCATCGATACTATCGACGCAGGTCAATAGTATCGACCCATCCCCCGGATCGACTTCTTTGTTTGCTGCGATGTCGTTGATCTTTCTCGCGGATTGTTGACGTGGCGTGTCGATACTATCGAAGCGATTCGATAGTATCGACTCTCTGATTAGGGCAAATCCTCGCGAGGCCCGGCCGCCGCCTTTTGCACTTGAATGTGTCGATACCATCGACATGCCAGTCAATGGTATCGACTTCACTGAGTCGATTTCTTCTGAAAATCTCCATAGATCTCGATGGTATCGAAAGGAATCTCGATACCATCGACCTTGACTTTGCGGTCTGCCTGTAGGTATGTCGATACCATCGACGAGGCCGTCGATAGTATCGACGCAGTCTGATTTCTGCAGTCATCAACATGTACCATGGTCGATACCATCGACACAAGGGTCGATGGTATCGACTCTACCTCAGCCCTGCACAAGTAGAAAATAGTCACGGTATCTTTTTTTTACACTAAAAACTAAGTAAAAACAAATTAAACTACGAATGTAAATGAACTAATCGAAGGTACCAATGGTTGGGTTGCCTCCCAACAAGCGCCCTTATTTAACATCTTAGGCTAGACGACTTGAGTCACATCATGCATCCAAAAGTGAAATGAGTTTGACCTCATTCACCTTCCTTGTGTAATCTTCTCCAAAATATATCTTCAACCTCTGTCCATTCACCAAAAATGTCGTTTCACCGTCGCGCACCAAGATTGCGCCATGTGGCTTGACTTCTTCCACCATAAATGGTCCACTCCACCGGGATTTGAGCTTCCCGAGATGCAACTTCAGCCTTGAATTAAATAGCAAAACACGATCTCCCTTCTTGAAGGTGCGCATCTGAATGTGACGATCGTGGATCAACTTAGTGCACTCCTTGTATATCTGAGAGTTCTCATATGCAGTCATGCACAACTCATCCAATTCATTTAATTCAAGCAATCTCTTCTTCCTTGCTTCATCATAGCTCAAATTGAGCCTTCTTAACGCCCAATGTGCTTTATGCTCTAACTCTACTGGTAAGTGACAAGCCCGGCCATATGCCAACCTAAAAGGTGTGGTGCCTATAGGTGTCTTATATGCCGTCCTGTATGCCCACAATGCATCCGGCAGTAAGGCACTCCAGTTCTTCCTCGTGGAAGCCACCGTATGCTCCAAAATCTTCTTAATTTCTCGATTGGAGACTTCCACCTGTCCTTGTGTTTGCGGGTGATATGGGGTACCTATGTTATGTTTTACCCCATATTTCTTCAACAATGCTGAGAACTTGTGATTCTTAAAGTGCGTACCCCCATCAATGATGATCATTCGGGGCACTCCAAACCTGCAAAAGATGTTTTCTTTTATGAATCTGCACACTACAGAAGAATCATTAGTCCTTGTGGGTATTGCTTCTACCCACTTTGACACATAATCAACAGATAAAAGGATATATAAATTCGAATTTGAAGACACAAAGGGTCCCATGAAATCTATTCCCCATAAATCAAATACCTCCACCTCTTGGAAGACATTCAGGGGCATCTCTTGTCTCTTTGAGATGTTACCTGCTCTTTGGCAGGAATCGCATTGTCTCACGAACTCATAGGCGTCTCAGAATAAGGTAGGCAAATATAGGCCACTTTCCAACACTTTGGCAGTCGTACGAGAGCTCGCGTGGTGTCCTCCCGTAGGTAGAGTGTGGCAGTGACGAAGAACACTCTCGTATTCCTCCTCAGGTACACACCTGCGTAGAACACCATCCCTGCATTGTTTTAAAAGAATGGGGTCATCCCAAAAATAGTATCTTAGAGAATGGAAAAACTTATTCTTCTCTTTATACGTCCAATCTTCTGGGATGATCCTGCAAGCAAGATAATTCACAATATATGAAAACCAAGGATCTTTAGAATTCACTTTCAACAATTGTTCATCCAGAAATGTCTCGGTTATGGGTATGTGTAAATCTTTTTCATCCACGCCTCTCTAACCTAGACAAATGATCCGCCACAACATTTTCAATCCTCGCCTTATCTTTAATTTCGATATCAAATTCTTGTAGGAGCATAATCCACCTAATCAATCTAGGTTTGGCATCTTTTTTCTCCATCAAATATTTAATAGCGGCATGATCAGTCCAAACAACTACTTTCGATCCAACTAAATATTGCCGGAATTTTTCAAAAGCAAAAACCACGGCAAGCAACTCTTTTTTAGTAGTTGTGTAATTTAATTGAGCATCATTCAAAGTCTTGGATGAATAAAAAATTACGGCGGGTTTACTGTCCACCCGCTGTCCCAACACAGCTCCTACCGCAAAATCTGATGCATCACACATGAGTTCGAACTGCTTAGTCCAATCCGGTGCAGAAACTAATTTCTCCTTCAACACGTTGAAAGCGTGTAAGCATTTGTCATTGATAACGGTTTGGCAATTTTAGAAAAATCTTTTATGAACCGATGATAAAATCTGGCGTGTCCTAAGAAACTTCTTACCCCTTTTACCGAATTTGGTGGGGGCAATTTAGAAATTACTTCAATTTTTACCGGATCTACCTCCAAACCTTTGCTAGACACCTTATGTCCTAGCACTATTCCTTCACTCACCATCATATGACATTTCTCCCAGTTGAGGACCAAATGTGTGTCCTCACATCTCTGTAATACCTTATCCAGATTATAAAGGCATTCATCAAATGAAGCACCATAAACGGAAAAATCATCCATAAAAACTTCAAGACAGCGTTCTACCATATCAGAAAAAATGGTGAGCATACAAAGCTGAAAAGTCGCTGGTGCATTGCATAATCCAAAGGGCATGCGGTGATACGCAAAAGTTCCGTAGGGACAAGTGAAAGTAGATTTCTCTTAGTCCTTAGGATCGATTGAAATCTGATTGTATCCCATATACCCGTCTAGAAAATAGAAATGAGATCGGTCGGCTAAGCGCTCTAGAATTTGATCAATGAATGGTAAAGGAAAGTGATATTTTAGCGTAGCGGCATTAAGACGGCGGCAATCAATACAAACTCGCCACCCAGTTACCAAACGGGTGGTGACAGGTTCGTTTAAAATGTTTTGAGTGACAATATTACCCCCTTTTTTAGGGACTACCTACGTGGGACTTACCCATGTCGAGTCTGAAATCGCATATATGATACCTGTGGAGAGAAGCTTAATCACCTCTTTCTTCACCACCTCCATCATGCTCGGATTCAGTCGACATTGCGGTTGGATCACCGGCTTGGCTCCCTCCTCGCACCGAATCTTATGCTGACACAAGGTAGGGGAAATCCCCTTTATATCTGCGACAGACCACCCAAATGCTCCCTGGTGGTTCTTCAGCACTTTCAACAATTGGTCTTCCTCTTCCACACTCAGATATGAAGAAATGATCACACATAATTTTTCTTCCTCCGTTAGAAAGGCGTACTTGAGATGCGGCGGTAGTGGCTTTAACTCTAACTCCGGCGGGCTGATCAATGATGATTGAAGCGGAGGGGGAAGTTCACCTAAATCTTCATAATACCTCGCATAGAAACATGGAAGCATCTGAAGCATCTTGGCGCACTCCTTGAGTGATTTGCTTCTCATCCAATCATGAGTGATGTTAACTAGACAAGCCTCGAATGGTAATTTTGGATATGCATCAAAAACTGAATTTTCTATAGCATCATCCTCCATAGAGGAAGGAATGTCCTCATTCTCATCATTCGGGAATCCTACAGCCTTGCAAAGGGAAACTACTTTGGTTTGCTCCATGATGTCTACAGCCAAAGTCCCTTTGTCCACCTTGGTCATTACATGAGCCATATCCAGAAATGGCTTCCCTAGACAAAGTGAGATAGTATTATCAAAATGTTTCATCACGTGGCATTGCTCCTTGGATTTCGGTGAAGTGACGCTGGAAGGCATGACCATCTCAAATCGGTCATCGACTATACCCAAGGTCAACCGGCCTCTCCCCATCTCGAGTATCATGTCGGTTGTAGCTTGGAATGGTCTTCCGAGTAATAGATCATTGCCTTGCTCATCTTGCATCTCCATGACGACAAAATCTGTAGGAAATACAAATCTATCCACTTTCACAAGCACATCTTCACAAATCCCATATGGTTTCACTACAGAGTTATCCGCTAATTGAATTGTCATGTTACTTGGCCTTGACTCCTTTAATCCCAACTTTTTGAATGTAGAAAGGGGCATTAAATTTATGCTTGCTCCTGAGTCACATAATGTGTCACCAAATTTGACTTTCTCGATATAGCACGAAATGTTGAAACAACCCGGATCTTGCCTCTTCGGTGGAAATGTGCCCATGATGAAGGCACTCACCTGCTCTTTAAGAACAACTACTTCTGTGTCCGAAATTTTTCTCTTCTTAGTGATAATGTCCTTCAAAAATTTCCTGTAAGACGGAATTTTCTCAATAGCTTCCAATAGAGGAATGTTTACGGAAAGCTTCCTGAAACTGTCTAAGAACTTTTTGAATTGGTCATCTACCTTCCTTGCCTTAGCACTATTCGGATAAGGGATCGGTACCGCCTGTGCCCTTTGATGCGGTGGCACATATGATGTCTTTTTCTGAGGTCCCTCCTCTGCAATAGGGTCTTCTGTAGCCTCCACAACTGTGTCATCGACTGGTTCTGTGACCGGTGTGGGTAGCTCCCTTGTGGCTTGAACTTCAATTTCAGCTTGGGGTTTGCTTGCTTCATCGGCCCTAGAATTTAACAATTTCTTGCCACTTCTTAGCAAGATGGCCTTAGCTTGTTGGTTCCCTCCTGGAACATTAGTATTTCCCGGGAAACCTGGATGTGTCGGCTTCTTCAAACTGGCTATCTCCGCAGCCATTTGGGCCACAGATGTCTCTATTGTCCTCATTTGAGCCCCATGGCTCTGCAATGTCTGCCCGAATTGGTTCATGAACTCCCCTTGTTGCTTTATTTGCTGACCGAAAGTAGCCATGAGTTCTTGGTTTTGCTTTATAACTTGATTGAGCAGCTCTGTGCTCTTATCCTCTGCAGCTGGCTGGGGTTTAGCATCCGGATCCTGCAAGAAGTTGTTAGGATCCTTCCAGGAAAACTTTTTATCTTTTCTCCATGAATAATCATTGTTCCTGTAACCTGGCTGCTGCCTCATGAATTTCACTTGAGCCTCGTCCTCAGACTCAGTATCCTCCTTTGCAAGCAATTTCTTTGCGAGAAGATTCATCTTCTCAATCAGTTCCTTTATTGCCTTAGATTCTCCTACTACTCGAACCTGTTCCACAGTGCCTCTTTCACCCCATGATTGTTTCTTCGCCATGTTCTTTAAGATCTCCCAGCATCTAGTGTCTGTGTTATTCAAGAAGAATCCGGAACCGGCTGAATCTAGGTTGCTTCTATCATGCTCGGAGAGAGCAAAATAGAAGATCTTGACTTGGGTCTCCTTATCCAGCCCATGATGCGGGCATATCCTGAGCATGATCTGAAATCTCTCCCAGGTCTCAGAATAAGTCTCGCCTGATTGTTGAGTGAGGTTGTGGATCTTTCTTATCATTTCATTGGTCTTTTCGGGTGGAAAGAACCTCTCGAAGAAGACCCCCACCATGTGGTCCCAAGACTCCACATATTCATCGTCTAAGTTATGTAGCCATTCACGCTCAATTCCCGCTAGTGAACTCGGGAAGAGCTTCAAGTAGAGAACGTCTCGTGGAAATCTGTCGATTTTTACCATGTCACAATTCTCCACAAACTGACTTATGTGCGCGACAGGGTCTTCATTTTTTAGCCCATGGAAGGCATTAGACTTCACCAAGTTGATCAAAGTTGGATCAATCTTGTAGGTCAGAATATTCAGTGCTTGCTTCTTTATAGGTCCCTTGGAAGCGGACGAGGAAGAAGCCTTGATCTTCTCCCATATTGTCTGTGGCTCGTCCATCTCTTCTTGTTCGTGTTCAGAAAGTATATCCTCCAGCTCGTCTTGATTATAATCACCCTCGTCTTTTGGTCCCGGCAGCGGAACCTCTGGTGCTCTACTTGCGTAGTCAGTACTACGCGTCTGCACCATGCACAGTACCTAAAAATAAAAAGATTAAATTTAGTACAGTGCTTGACGATTGCAAATATTTAGAAAAGAGATTATGCATTTTTGGAATGGTAAAAAAAATAAAAAGGTGGCCTAGAGTGGCCGCTCACAACACTCAAAGTGCCAACAAATTACCGTATCCCCGGCAATGGCGCCAAAAACTTGACGCAAATTTACCGTGCATAGAAACGCAAGTGAACGCGTCGAGTAGTACAGGCCTTTGTGAGGCCCGAGTCGAACTCAGGCATACGTGTAATCGTCGGGGACTCCTAATAACTATTCGCGATCAGCTAAGCCGATTAAAAAGTTGAGAGTTTTTGTTGAAATTAAAAGAAAAATAAAAACAAAACGAAATAAGCAATTGATTAAATATTAGTTTAATCAATTCAAAAGGAGATCTTTAGGGTTACGGTTTCACCGCGGGTTTTCATTTTATTAAATTCTATATAGCTACTCAATTTTATCTCTCTGTCCGGGTAGTGGCCTGAAATTAAAATTGCCCACTGTCGTGGTACAATTCACTACCTATGTCTAGGTCGGTTCCACCGTCGTAGTAACCTATACCCTAAACTAGGTGCATTATAAACGACCTCTCGGTATCAACCATTAATCTTATACCGCCTTGTTCAAGGGATTTGTCAATTAATGTAAATTCTGTCTCTTTTCAACTGTTAATTCTTATTTCAAAGCAATTAAGGGCATTAAGTTATTATTATGGTGATCAAGCATAACAATATATTGGAGAAAACGAAATTATACCACGGATTTAAGAGATAAGATATGAATTACTATTATAAAATCATCATACAATGAATCCCTGAGCTACTCCCGGTCCTAAAGACAAAGGGGATTAGCCCCGCATGTTCATCTCAGAGTACAATGTAGTAAAGAAAAGGGGAAACATGAGAAAAACGAAATTGAGTGGTGAAACCCCTGAATGGAGAAGGTCCAATCGATCCTTGGCGTGGAATCTGCGTTCTGCCACCTTTCGGTGGTGGAATTCGTCTTCTTCAGCGTCCGGATCGGCTGGGGCATGCTCTCGTGCTCCGTTCTTCTCTCCTTGATCTCCGGGATGTGTGCAACGGCTAATGACGTGATTCCCCAGTCAAGGGCGCCGTCATGAGGTATATCTCCCAAATTAGGTCGCCAATTAACCACAGCCGTCCGAATGAGATCATTCTGAATCAAACTCATATCTGACGGTGTCTATACCATCGACGCGGGTCGATGGTATCGACCTAGCGTGGTAGCGGCAATCCTTCTTTTCTTTCGTCTGAGCGCCTGATGTCATCTCGATACCATCGACGTGGGTCGATGGTATCGACAACCCTGTAGCGACGGTTTTGTCGTTTTGTGTCACTGCAGCTCCTTGTGTCGATAGTATCGACCATCATGTCGATAGTATCGACTCCTTCCTTGCCAGCAGCCTGATGGTATCTCGATACCATCGACATCCCCGTCGATAGTATCGATCTTGTTCTGGTCCTTGCGGCTGGCAACCTGTGGTCCGGACGATGGTATCGACCACCGTCGATGGTATCGACGGAAGCAGATACTTGTTTTACCTGAAATTAACACACGGAACCACAAAAATCCACAAAAAAATATATTTTTTCGATAATTAATACTAAAAAATGCTTAATTAAAGGGAATTTTACATAAAGAAGTAGCATAGACCAAAATGAATGAATTATGCAACATTAACCATGAAAATGACTAATAAATGCATAAAATGCATATCAAACAAGTCTATAAATTCGACTCAAGATCATCGCATCACTTAGCTACATAAAGTTGTTTATCATTAAATTTTAGAGGTAAAATGTAGCTAGGTAATTATATACATTGCCTACATCTTATTCTTTATACTTTTAGTTTTTGTAATTAAAACTATCATTGGCTATAAATAAATTAGATGTAATTAAAATAAATGTAGCTAGAACATCATTTTTTGTAGTGTCGGTTCGGGCGGAAGGATGTCCACCAAGCAACTTGTTGATGTCGTGGGACCTTAGAGTCTCCAACATGACCACCAAACCAACCCTTGATGCTCCAGAGATAGGTCTACACCCTCGTTAGGGTTTTTACGTGCAAGAACAAGAAGAAGGGAGAGAGAGGTGCGTGGAACTCTCCTTTTGTCTTCGCCATGGGATCTTTCCTTTATATAGGAGGGTAGCCATGCCCCCTGCATGCTTGCCTACGAAGAAACAAAGCCTCTTTCCAATTGGAATATGATTCCTTTAATGAGAAGAAACCTTCTCTCTTTCTTCTTTAACTTTTGATATTCCTTGTTCATTACATATTAGGATTTTGAAAATTACTTCATTCATATTCTTTGTACTTGCCTTTTAATTGATTGACATGAAATTATATTCTCCTCAAGTAGGAAATACTCCTTTATAAAACCACATAATTCCATTAATTATGTATTCCCATTATCCTTTTATTTTGCAATTTTGGTATTTTTTTCTATCTTTCTTCTTTATTGGGACTCCTTGGATCCCAAGACACTCCATTATTTCGAAATTACTTTTTAAGGATACTTATTATCCTTCTAGATGCATCTAAATGCATTATTCTTCATTATCATGTATATTTCTTATTAAAATATTTCTTTTTGAGGATTTCTCTTTTATTTTCCTCATTGGTATTCCTTTTATCATTAGAAATCCTTGGGATACGAAATTCCACAAAGGATAACTCAATTATACCTCTTTTCACTTGTTTCCAACATTTTAACATTGTTTTCAATTTCTTTCTTAATAAAGAAATATTTAATTGATCTTTTCTTTTCTTATTGCACTCTTTATGCAACTTTGGACTCATTGGAACCCAAGGAACCCAATAGGCACGAAATCCATACTTGGATTACATTCTTTTGCCTTCCAGAGGTTTCCCCATTTTTCTTTGCTCAAATATTCAATTATTCATTTACTAATTGAATTTCCTTGTTATTGAGCCCAATAGCCAATAAAGCCCACAAAACAATCGTCAAGGCTATTGTAAATGAAATCCATTTATTCAAAACAAATTATATCATTATTTGTTCAAATATATTTAATATTAGAAATTGCATTTCTCACCAAAAGTTGGGGTTGTAACACTGATGGGGTCACAGATGCTCGCCATTGAGAACAACACCAACAAGCATCAATATTGATCCATATACAATAATCACTCCTTTTGAAATCGTCATCCTCGACAGATCCGTTCTTCTCATCACGGTCACTCAAATCATCTTCCAAACCCTTGTAGCCTCACCAACACATGGGGAGGTGGTAGAATGCTCCCATCCAAGCTCCTTTGCTGACCTGCCTCTAGGATCAGATCGAGAGTCTCATCAGCAGCCTCCAGCCCACAAAATAGGGGCACCACCGTGGTGGATGGGATCCGACATGGGATCAAGTGGAGCAAACGGTCCTCGTGTTGACGCTCATGGTTGTAGAATTTAGGATCCTTGAGCGCACACCAGTGAAGATAGGAGATCAGACAAGAGGGGCCTGCTGTCATAGCTGATCAATGCCTACTGAGAGGTTCATTTCTTGGCGAGGACTCCTTCTTGGATCCATGGTTGATGAGGGTGGCACAAGATACCGACATGCTACCCCGCACTTACTAGAGGGTGCACCAATCTCCGTAGATTGGTTGTAGCCTCGATCGCATCTTCAAAGCATCTGACAAGGCTCCCTTGTATGCTGCCTTGCATCGGCTGTTCCTCCTTCAACATCAAGGTATCCAGCCTGTAGTTTTCATGGTCTGTATATTGGTGCTCAGTGGTGGAAACTACAACGCCTACAATGGTTTTTCAAGTGATGTAGCCCTATGTGACAACCTCTTTCTCGCTTCTTTTTCTCCTCTAGAAAATACTTGTAGTGGAGAATAAATAGGGAGAAGTTAGGGAGAAGATGGCCTATCCTTCCTTTATGCAGCACCACTCTCCCTGAACGGGGGAGGGGGGTCGAACTGTTAGGGTTGTTTCCTAGATCACAATTTGTGAGGAAAACTCCATGTGATTGTCCCAGCTTCATCAGGTGAAGAGAACCCATTTACCACAATCTCTTCCTGCATTTACGGAGGTGGTGGATGACCAGATCACCATCTTAGAAAGGTACCACATCGTTGGGAGGAAAGACCACAAGACAAGCTATACAAGACAAATTGTGTTCTAATTGATCAGATATCCAAGTCACTTACTCACAATTTCAACCATCAATATCTCTTAAATGGTTGGTCAAAAACCAATGAAGTTTTAATACCTGATTCTTCCACATGTAATCTAACTTGATTGTCTAACTATATTGATCAGGTACCCTCATAATTACGTATATAAACCTTGAATATAAGTTAACCAAATATCAACCCATGAGAAATCCAGTCAAACTTACATCAATTGATAACATAAAATTTTCAAATTTCATCATCAAATTATTTCATACCAGATATATCTTCAAATGCTAGATTGGGTATCGAATCCCCAAAATTGGGTTCATCACACTTCCTCTCCTTCGTAGACAAAGAACTGATCATTAGTCCTTCTCAAGTACTTGAGGATGTTCTTCACAACTGTCTAGCGAGCATCACCTAGATCTGACTGACATCTACTCATCATGCTTAGGGCATATGAGACATTTGGACTAGTACACAACATTTCATACATGATTAGTCCAATTACTGAGGCATGTGAATCAAGCTCATGTGTTCCCTTTCTTCACAAGAACTAGGACAGTGAACTTTAGAGATGGAAACTCCATGTATCATGTGTAGGTTTCCTCTCTTTGAGTTCTCCATGATGAACCACTTCAATACTTTGTCAATGTATGTTTTTCTGAATTAGTCCAAGAATCCTTCTTGATCTATTTCTATAGATATTTATCCCCAAGATGTAGGATGCTTCTCCCAAGTCTTTCATAGAGAATGTATTTCCAAGCCATATCTTTTTACCTTTTGTAAAGTAGGGATGTCATTCCCCATCAATAGTCTATCATCCACATATAATATGAGGAATACTACCATGCTCCCATTAACCTTCTTGTACACACAAGGTTCATCTTCATTTTGTACAAAGACAAAATCTTTGACTGTCTCATCAAAATGAAGATTCCAGTTCTGAGATGATTACTTCAATCCATAGATCGACCTTTGTAGCTTACAGACTTTATTTGCATCTTTTGGATTGATAAAAACCTCAGGCTGTGTCATATACACATCCTCAAGAATATTCCCATTAAGGAATGTGGTTTTAACATCCATATGTTAAATCTCATAGTCATGATAAGCTACAATAACAAGAATGATCCCGATGGACTTAACCATGGCCACTAGAGGAAAAATTCATCATAGTCAACACCTTGAACTTGTTTGAGACCCTTTGCAACTTATATGCCCTTATAGGTTTGTACCTTATCATCCATGTGTGTCCTCTTCTTGAAGACCCACTTGCACCCTATGGGTTTTACCCCTTCAGGTGGTTCCACCAAGGTCCACACCTTGTTGGCATATATGGATTCCATCTCATATCTCATGGCCATAAGACATTTATCAGACTAGTCCCTCAACAACTTCTAGATAGGTTGTTGGCTCATCATCTAGGACCAACTCCCCACCTTCTTAACTCACAAGATATCCAAATCTCTCAGGTTTAAGGGGTGTCCTACTAGATCTACGAGGTTCTTGTGTTACTTGAGAAATTTAAGTTTCCACAACATTTTGTGATTCTCTTTGTTTCTCTTGTACATCTATTGGTTCAATGTTCTGCTATTGGTCTCAAACCTCTTTGAGTTCCACTTTCCTCCCACTGATTCCTTTGGAAATAAAAATTCCATTACTAATAATACATCCTCTCTGGTAACAAATACTTCGTTGTCAGATTGGGAATCAAAGTAATATCTATTGGTCTCCTTAGGATATCCAACAAAATAACATTTATCGGTATTAGGGCCAAGCTTTTAAAAAAACATTTTTATCTAACATAAGCTTTACATCCTCAAATCTTCATAAAAGACACATTGAGACGCTTCCCATACCATATCTCATATGGTGTCTTTTGAACCGATTTATATGGTACTTGGTTTAGTGTATATGCGATGGTTTCATGAGCATACCCCGAAAAGGAAGTTGGAAGATCAGAAAAACTCATCATATATTGCACCATGTCTAGCAATGTGTGACTCCTTCTTTTTGGTACACCATTATGTTGTGGTGTTCCAGGTGAAGTCCATTGTGATACAATATCACGGGCTCATAGAACAGTCCTCAAACTCTTGGTTTAAGTATTCTCTACCTCGATCAGAATGAAGTGCCTTAATACTTTTACCACATTAGTTCTATACTTCATTCATGAACTCTCTGAACTTTTCAAGATCTTCTGACTTATGTTTCATAATGTAAACATAGTCATACCTACTGAAATAATTAGTAAAGGTAATGAAGTACTGATACCCACCTCTAGCAATTTTTCTCAAAGGGCCACATACATCAGTCTGTATGAGTCCTAATAGATCACTAGCCCTCTCACTATATCCAGTGAAGGGAGTCTTGGTCATCTTCCCAACAAATAATACTCACATGTCTCTATTGATTCAAAATCAAAAGAGTCCAGATAACCATCTTCATGGAGTATAGATATGTGATTCTCATTTATGTGCCCTAGACAACAATGTCGAAGGTATGTTTTGTTTGAGTTTTTGAGTTTTTGTCTTGTGGTACTTATGTTATAAATGATTGTCTCTATATCTATCAAGTATAGATCATAGGACAATGGGGTACTATAATAAAAGATCCCATCTTTACTAATAGAACATCTACCATTCTTTATAAGAAATTTGAATCCATTATTGTCCAAACAAGACATGGATCTGATATTCCTATTAATTGTAGGTACATAATAGAAGTTCTCTAACTCTATTACAAGAACACATGGAAAACACTCATAGGTTCCAACTACATTGGCCACAACTCTTGTGCCATTTACAACTCGTAGATCCATCTCATTTTTCTCTAAAGGTCTAATTCTTTTAAGATCCTTCACATTTGAGCAAATGTCTGATCCACATCTGGTATCTAGTACCCATGATGAGGAAATAGTGAAGTTAACCTCAATAATGTATATATCAGAAGTAGAGATCTCAATCCTTTGCTTCATCTTCCTAGGTTCCCTTATCCTTCTCCTTATTTTGAGTGTAAAATATTTGGACTTTAGCTTAGCCACAAATGCTTTTTGGCTTTACTTTTATCCTTGGAATCAACTTCACTGATCATCATCATGGTTTTGTCCATCTTAATTTGTGCTTTGACACATATCAAAATGTCAAGCAACTCTGACAACAAACTAGCCATGTTACTCAAGTGATACATTTGATAAACTGGTTATATGGTTTAGGCAACAATTGCAAAATCTTATCCATGGCCAACTCTTGGCCTAATGGAAATCCCAATATTTCAAGATGCTTCATATGCCCAATCATATTAAGCACATGAGGTTCTACTAGATCTCCCTCTATCATTTTGCACTCAATTAGCATCTTAGAGACATTATACCTTTCATGCTTGTCATGTTGTTTATGCAACTCATAGTTCATACAGCCCAACATAAGGTTCTTGATGTTCACAACATCATTGGCATGCTTGAAAGAAGCATCCATGTCAGTATTAGGCAAATATGGAGTGGATATTGGCACTGGTGTTTCAAGATCATGCAAAACACTTCTCAAGGTCCTAAACCAGTTATGGAAATAAATCTCAATTAACTCGTCTGATTGTGATGATTGAGTGTTTTTCATTTGATTCCATAAGAGAAAATTTGCATTCATCAAAATCCATTTTTGATTTGATTTGATTTGAAATTTCTATATTCATTAGGCCTTTAATTAACTATCACTCCCACTATTTTATTCAAATTGATAGTCCTCAATATCAATTCAGAAGATTGCAACGTACAATCTTCGAGTGGGATAAGATCCAAAACAATTCAGTCAATACCCAACCAACATTGGCGCTCATGACCAATTATTAAGGTAGGCAACATTTTCCAATTGCATCTTATGCAATTCTTGGATAGATGATATGCACAACTCCTTGCAATAATCATATGCATGCTTCTGGGCTTAGAATCTCTAAGAGTCACTAGTTAAGCCTGACCCAAAAGCCAACATGATAATAATGCACCCTAATTGGCAGGAACACATTATTACCATAACACTTCCATGATATAAAGGCATACCACTCTTGAGGTGCCCAGCTTAGTTGATCAAGATTTTCATGTGTGTTGCCAATGGAAAGCATCTTAGAGTTAATGTTTTCTTGAAGGAGTTTGCATAATACATATACATTAACCAATCACCATATATATATAATGTGTATATTATACATTCTATAACCCACAATGAAAACATGCAATAAGAAAAAAGTGATGGTTATGTCCATTCTAATGTAATTTTTTGGATCCACAAGGAATTACAACAACCTAGGGTGTACATCACATGTAGAAACATGTTGTTGAGGAAAATTTGTTCTTACCAATATAGGTTGGTCCGTTCAACCCTTGAACTGGTCCTCTAGCCTCCTAGCTTCTGAGTTGGTCTTCACACAACTCATCTGTCCATCTGTTCCACCATCTTATGGATGCTCCAGTCGATCGTACGAGGCCTCCATGCAATCAGGTCGACTTGTACTCCTTAGTCCTTCTCAGTTATCTAGATGGTCTGCTCACCTTCAAGATGGTCGATTTCCCTGGTGTGAAGCATCTTCTTCTTCACCGGAACAAGAAAGTAAACCATCCTACTATTACATGATTATAGAGAAACCTCGAGTTACATTTAAGGGGATCAAAGGTAGATGAGAATAATACTTTTACATTGGGAAGATAAGAGACATGCTCAGTTTGTAGACTGAGATATCAATCACACAACCACCATGCATATATAAAGGGTATTGGCCATAACCACACCACACATCCATCATTAAAACTCATTTTTAGGGTGATGTATGTAATTTTCATATATATCATATCATATCATATCATATTTATATATACATATCTATTTCTTTGGGTTCTTATTTGGTGATTAGTCGAACGTGCACATCAACCATTTTAAATATTCACATCGTATGTAATAAATAAACATGATAAAAGTAAAATCTGATCATATTGATTAACCCAAAATATAATTAACTAACGTGGCTTTGATACCACTGTTAGGAAATATGACATTGAATAGGCAGCCAAAACAAAAATTTTACTGACATATTTCTCACTAACCAGTGGATCATGTCAATAACTATGCAATGGAAAGGATGGTTACACAAAGATATACCTGGTCTTGGAACAAGTCCATCAAGAATCTTCATCAATGTAGATGTGCACTCTTGGACGGTGTCTACGTAGCTCCTGGTTGCACTGGGACATGTCTGACTACTTTTCAACAGATAGGAAACTCAAACGTCGTCATTTGTAGCAACTCCTCTCATCACAAACTATTGGCAGATGTCGTCCTCCTTAGTGACAGGATAATACCACCACACCTTTAGAGAAGTCCACATTGACCAACTAGAACTTCTGTCATTCAACTAGAGTGAATAGGAAGAACGTGTCCCTCCTGTTGGTGTACTAGTCACCAACCTACTCTCCCACAATAATGATCCTAAATTGTTCTCTCCCTTTTTATCCCTCCCTAGTTGGGTAGGACTTGCTTGGGATCTCTTTGTTACCGCAACTAGAGAGGACAATAATTATCAGAGCAACTAATTCTTATTTGTATGTGTTGTGCTTTGGAAGGCCCCAATACCCCTCTATTTATAGTAGAGGCCATGGAAGGGACCAGAAGTTCTTGAATTTTCACAACCTATGACATCTGAAATGGTCATCTGGTACGCCATACGGTCTTCTAGAAGTTTCCCAATCACACACAAAATTGACAAATCATTTGAAATTAATGCTAAACATTAATTTCCTACATTAATATAATTATGCAATCGAAATGGTCAAAGTTTCTAACGAATTTGGCAAAGTTGCTAGAAACTTCCACCTGCCCGATTGAGCTGATAAGTTCACTAGATGAACTGGTTGTCTTGTTCTGCCCAAGTTGATTCGTTCACCTAGTGAGTTGATCAATTGGTGTCAGTTTTTTGTAGAACTTCACCAATTTATTTCTAATCAGCTGGACTCACCAAACAACTGTCTCAACACTTGAGTCGATTGTTTCACACTTTAAATTGTTGTCTCACTGATTGAGACAATCAGATGGCAGTGCAATCAGTTGATCTGTTGTGTGAGTTGAGTACCTAAACACTTTAGTAATCAATCCAATCATCATTAAAAATCAAACTCATCTTCTAGATGAGTTCCTATGTGTGTGACTCTATATTACGTTGTGATATGTGTCCCATATTACATTGGCAAGGAATGTCCATAACAACTTATGACATCACAAGCAATGAGTGGTGTCTAGTCACACATCATTGCTACCCAAGTAAATGGAAAGTTGGAGAACAAATTCAACCTACAATCTGTGTATGGTGTTATAGTGTTTGTATAGTTCCTTTGTCTCTAATATCCTGATTGAACTCAAAGCATGGATCTATCATACTCTTCAACATTCAATCTATGTTTCATGCTATATCAGACTGTATGAGATATGTGTAAGCTCAATATCATATATTGACTCACATGTACATGGCCATGTATTTCTTAGTCTCCCTAACTCAAGCGGCCTTGGATATCATATTCCCATAACAGGGACAAACCCCATCTCTATCACTCACAATCGGGCACCATGTGTCACAATCACTCAATCATCATCTTTATAACAACCCATGTTTTAGGATTGTATTTGATGATGCCAAAGCATACAGAATGACATGTGATAAGTGTAGTGATTTTAGGTCTAAGAACCACAAACGCCACCATCACTATGAGAGCTGACTATTACTACCATGGTAATGGTTTCCATGTGCCAGGCTCATGGTGGGTCTGTCTGATACACTACTCCCTAACATGTATATATGTACTTGGCTTGATATTGTTGTATCATGACTAATGAGATTTTGTCATCAACCAACTCACACTCTGATCTTATGTGTTATTGTTGTCAATCTACCTTCCCCAATAACAACCGATAAGGGACATATTGAGAATGTATATACTCTTAACATCCGCATGATCTCATTCTTCTAAGTCACATACTTGAAGGCATACATCATTAAGTAATATCATTCTCTAGACATTTTTTAATGTTATTTCATTATCTCAAAACTGAACAAATAGAATAAATTGGAAGCTTGCCTTTATTAATAATCAAATCATTCAAAAGTTATGCCATTACAATCAT
This sequence comes from Alisma plantago-aquatica, assembly GCA_963693085.1. Classification (NCBI taxonomy): domain Eukaryota; kingdom Viridiplantae; phylum Streptophyta; class Magnoliopsida; order Alismatales; family Alismataceae; genus Alisma; species Alisma plantago-aquatica. The sequence goes on along the minus strand of OY856410.1, from coordinate 998,039,444 downwards.
CATATGATTAGCTCTCGGGGCATACATACCAACAAGTCTCACATGTATAAATGGAAAGTCCATCTCTAACATCCCGATAGCAAGTGTCATGTTCCAAAATTCTAAACATAACGAAGGATAAATCTCAATCATGCGTGGTCCTTGTGTTGAAGTATCAGGGTTCTACTTTTGATCATGTTGCACACATGTAGACATTTGGTTCCCATCTATGTGCTCGAAAAACAATTATTAATAAGTGGTGTGAGTATTATAAACATTTATTATGCTAGTATAATAAAATTATAAAATAAACATTATGCATATTGAACTAATATTCTAATCAATAGCAAATATTGGACATAGTGAACTATTCTATCATTAAGCTTAGCTCATATCTTTTCATGTAGATTTTACTAGAGACATGTATGTAGGTACTTGGACTCATTAACTCTAGTTCATGGGTCATACATCTTTAGTCATCCAACACTCTCATGCCTGAGCCTCATGACCTATACTCTGGTTCCTAGGTCATGTCTCTCAAGTTGACATGCACTCTGATTCATGGGTCTAACTCCATGATCTTATGATATCTTATAAAATATTATCTTCAAATGAATATTAACATAATCTTATCTTGTATTATTAATCGAGAGTCTTAATCGCTACCAATCAATCTTAGATCCATTACTCTACTTGAAATTCTAATGCATAAAATTAAGTAAAATATACAAATCTGGTTGAAGAGTGTAGAACATGCAAATGTAACAATCATAATTCACATTGAATATTTATTGCATATACCACTTACCTAATCAATCAAGGAAATCCTTTAGGAAATTACTCATCATAATTCCCAAATTAACCTGACGAAATTGCAAATTCTATAAACACTAATTCACCTTATGGAATTTTATCTGGAGAAAATGCATTACAATCAGATATTGCAACCTATTGTATTGAGTAGTCTTAAAAAACAAACAAAAACTCATGTATAGGTCATTAACATCTGAGGCATATAGCATTTTCTATAAATTTCTAAAGGTTGGATATATTTTGACCAATTAGATGCAAGAGAAAACCTATTTAAACCATTTTGAAAAATTCTATGATTAATAAGCTTGCTTGTCAAAAGACCAAACTTCCCTCACATTGTTGCACACAATATTAGGTGTGAGACATGGAAAATTGGTCACACAAAATTGATTAAAACTTGTATATATAAGTAGGAAAGAGATCTATTATACCCTAGATGGTGTGACAAATAGATTTATGGGTTAAGAATAGTGAAGTAAATCAGTTGTATGGCTTCTTTCTCCTTCACCCATGGTTGTCGTGCTTCACAGAAGTGTGCACCTTAGGAAAATTAAGAAAGAATAGGGAAACAGGGTATAGGGATGAATTTTTTGGCATTGCCTTGTCGATATAGGGATGAATTTTTTGGCATTGCCTTGCCTTGTCCATGCCATTGGCCAAAAGCTTGATGAAAAAGAAAGAAGGAGAGGTGAGGAAGGTTATCACCAGAGTAATTTGATTAACTTTCATTGAGAAGGCAGGTCAAGGTTGTGGTTGGCCATGATGAAGCTTGAAGTTGTAGTGGAACCTTGATAGATATTGACCAAAATTGGTGTTGGAGGATGATTTTCTAGGGATGTAGGTTGCTTCCAAGATCACTCTAAAGTGGATTTTGGTCATTTCAATGATGAGGGGATATATCAATAAAATAAGGGCTCATTGAATTGGATATGACTTCTTGAGCTTGTCATTGTCTGATAAGAGTGAACTGTTGTGCAGTGACAATGAGAGGATGGACAAAGTTTGCTACATGCTAAGACTCCTCAATGAAATACATGCGAGTTTGAAGACAACATTTTGACCTTGAGATCAGGATCCAACAAGTCGAACAGAACTTGATATGATTTCCTAGATAAGCATACACATGACATGCTAAACATTGGATTAAATAGATCAACTTAGGTGCAAATAGATTAGTTGACTAAATAATTTAGATAGATAAAGTATATCTGATTATTCACCCTTTCTTCCTCACATTGATAATCATAGCTACGGTTCTCTAATTAAGATGAAACAGAGCATGCTTGCAAAATCGAACATGAGGAATTCAAATGTGCAATTAGATCTTAGGTTTGAGCTAGGGAATCATGCGATTTATGATATTAGGTACCTAGATAAATTCATGTTAATAATCATAAAAAGGATAAAGAATACCATAATTTGAGAGAAACTATAATATCTTATTAATTATCCATGCACCCAACAAGGGAGCATATTATTCACAAACTTGGGGTCATTTGTTATCTAAACCTTAAATAGTCATTATTGAATATTTAGGGCTAAGTTATGTGTATTAATAAAATAAGCTACAAATCAATGTTGAAACATCTAGTAAATGAGTGATATATGGTTCATATAGTTTAACCACATGAATGTGTGACTTGGTATTTGAAATTTGTTTTATTTTAATAAGTAGTTGAGATTTTTGGACTATTACATTGTGTCAATTTACTAATCGTAAATTGTGGGTTAAAAATTGAGTGAGTGAAAGAGAAAAAATAGGCTCCTCACCTTTTTGATGAACTGCATGAGATCCTAAGGGCTGCTTCTACCTGTGGCATTCAACTGATGGTGATTTTATTCCTCTACCTTGGGTTCCCTATCTATAAAGGTAGACTCAAAGTTCACCACTTTGAGAGACTATTGAGGAAATTCCAAACCAAGGTGGCCTCCTGGAAAGGTCTCCTGCTTTCTTTCATTGGACATGAGACACTTATCACACACTCACTAAGCTCGATCACTTTGTACACCATGGTTGCCAGTGGACATTCCAATGGTGGTGTGTAAGAGAGTCAACAAAATGTTGTTGAGCAATGGCAAAGGCAGAAGCTCTTCTACGGATAGTTGAGTTGGGTACACAATGGAGATCAACTAACATTGTGGTGGTGTCTGATTCTCAATAACTAATTTCTACTATTCAGAATGTAGGTAGTCATTGTAACGACAGGCACCAAAATGACAAACAAATAATTACTAATTAAGCGGAATAAACATAAACAACAGATTAACAAAAATCACTAAAATTAAAACCATTTTTTTTTGCAAAGAGATCCATTTCTAGGAAAACTCTTTAAGGAAGAACCAAAACCTGATATTCACATTGATCATATATTGTACATACACTGTACCATCTTCTCAAGGATAACATATAACTGTTGCTTTCTCAAAACATATATATAAAGCAACAACAAACCTTGAGGCATACAAGATAAAATCTCAGATTGTTCATAAAACCAACACGTATTAAATCCAATGACCTGAGAGTACAGAGACAACACATAGGATTTCTATCTACAAGACACAACAGATAGTACACTCAACCTGAGTTGTCACTACTGTCCCTGCTGATGTTGTTCTTTCTCTGTAGTACAGTCTCAATCCCCCTTGTGCACATCCACCTAGAAAAAAATGTGGATATCACTGGGTGACACAATTGTCCCATCGAGAGATATAACTCTCCACCAACAATGTTATTATCACAGTTAAATAGTATTAAACTGAGTAGAGGATAAGCAGTTTAGAACATTCTCATATTTTAAAGCATTGCAACTATCTATGATAGAGCAGTAAATCATCTATTTGCTTTATAAGGAATAGTAAGAACATGTACACCATTTACCCATCATACTATATCAACATATCAAGCTTATCTTGTGATACTCATTATCATGGTATGTCATCCATGAATCATTCTCATTTCTATCTATTGGCCTCAACCAATCTGTTAGCCAGGTGTTGGATTGTACCAGTCATGTGAATATACATCATCATATTCTATCCATGTATTGGACTATGCTAATCATGTACAACTATTCTAGGTATTGGACTATGCCAATCCTGTGAGATTAACAACCAGGCATTGGGTTATTATGAATCTTGAGATTAACATCCATGCATTGGGTTATTACCAATCTTGTGATTAACAGCCAGGCATTGGGTTATTACCAATCCTATGACTAAAAATCAGGCATTGGGTTCTACTAATCGTATGATTAACATCCAGGCATTGGGTTATTACCAATCTTGTGATTAACAACCAGGTATTGGACTCTACCAATCATGCGATTAACAACCAGGCATTGGGTTATTACCAATCATGTGATTAACAACCATGTATTAGGTTATTACCAATCCTGTGATTAACAACCAATTATTGGGTTATTACCAATCCTGTGATTAACAACCAGGTATTGGGTTATTACCAATCTCATGATTAAAAGCCAGGTATTGGGTTATTACCAATCATGTGATTAACATCCAGGTATTGGGTTATTACCAAACTTGTGATTAACAACTAGGTATTGGGTTATTACCAATCTTGTGATTAACAACCAGGTATTGGTTTATTACCAATCCTGTGATTAACAGCCAGGTATTGGACTCTACCAATCCTGTGATTAACAGCCAGGCATTGGGTTATTACCTATCATGTGATTAACAACCAAGTATTGGGTTATTACCAATCCTGTCATTAACAGCCAGGTATTGGGTTATTACCAATTCTGTGATTAACAACCAGGTATTGGGTTATTACCAATCATGTGATTAACAACCAGGTATTGGCTTATTACCAATCATGTGATTAACAGCCAGGTATTGGACTCTACCAATCCTATGATACTATTCCAGGTATTGGACTGTGCCAATCATGTGCATCTATTCTAGGCATTGGACTATGTCAATCCTATGCATCTCATCACTGAATACCACATCACCTTTACTAGGCATTATACCTTGACCCAGCCATCATACTTATTCACATCCTTTATATAATACAAGTGTTTCTCTTATCTCCTTGAAGCATATTCAAAACACTATAGATCTTATTTGGCTATAAGCATAAAGCATGTATGATTAAGATTTCATTATTATTATTGTATCCATTTATTATTATTATGTTACTAAGTTTCCATTTCCTAGTTTATTTGAACATTATCATTTCTTACATGACACTTTTATAAACATCTTGTTACCTCTCACTAGGCAACAACTATTCTCATGGCCCACAAGGCCCATTAAACATCTTTCACCTCTCACTAGGCAACAACTAATCACATGGCTCACAAGGCCCATTAAACATATTGTCACCTCTCAGTAGGCAACAACTAATCACATGGCTCACAAGGCCCATTAAACATCTTGTCACCTCTCACTAGGAAACAACTAATCACATGGCTCACAAGGTCCATTAAACATCTTGTCACCTCTCACTAGGCAACAACTAATCACATGGCTCGCAAGGCCCATTAAATTGTATTATATGTAACATCATAACTCATACTTAGCTATGCTCATTATCTCATTCTACCATCATGATTTTAATATGATTAAGGTTTTCCCTTTATTAACCAATTATAATTTCAACTCTTATCATTACCCATCATTAGGGTTAAGGTTTCTCTTATAAAACCATCTAGGGTTTATAAGTTCATTTATCAAGAATCAAACCCTAATTTAGTCTCCACACATATTAGGAGTATCAATGTATGCTCATTTCATGATTATCACATAAGTATGAGTTTCTCTCTCATCCTTACTAGGATATTGATTACTTCATAATTTATATAGTTGGCTCAACCTTTCATTCAAGGTTCATTAGCCTAGTTAATCAATATTCATTAAACTCCATACCTCTTAATGTATGACTTGATATAAGACACTTCATGTGTTACTTCATCAAGTACATTGCATCTAAGGTGCTTTCCTTCATATTGGTTTTGAGGTTCTTCCACCATATAGGGTATGAGGTGTGTGCTTGCTACCCATATCACTTTATAGGTGTATGTGTGCTTACCATATCGGGTAGAGAGGTGTGTGTATGCTTCACACCATATCGGGCGAAGAGGTGTGTGTGCTTCCACCACATCAGGAAAAGAGGTGTGTGCTTAACCCAATATCATTTTGGAGGTGTATGCTTGACCTCATATCGTGAAAGAGGTGTATACTACCTTACCTTATCGTGCAACAAAGTATAAAACTATATCCATATCTTTTTAGTGAAGTAGGTGCATAACCATATCGGGTTAGAGGTGCTTGCTTGTGTGCTTGAACCCGATATCACTTTTTAAGGTGCTACCATCTTCTTCAAGCTCTAGACCTTCGTTCTAACTGTTATAGTTCATGGCAACAGGTCTAAGAAACTACTAGAACTCATAATGTCATCAACTATTTCAGAACATTTCGGAATTAAAAGTAGATCATTAAGTATAGCAATTTAGGTGATGAATAATAACATGGTTGAGTACAAGTTATATAACCCGCCTTGTAAACAGCTTCAAAGCTCCAAGATCCAAATCTTCACATCCTTAGGTTGAAGAAGAACATCTCCAAGGTCCAGGGCTCGTTCACAACTCCTACATAGTCAAGAAATCACCATAGTTAAGCACTTGGTGAAGAATGAAAGAAAGAAAGATCATAACCCTAGATCCATGCTTCAATCCAAGGTTGAAGATGATCATGGCTTTACCTTAGGGTTAAGACTTGAGATCCTTCTTTCTACTTATAACCTTTGCACGATATCTCACTACTCATGCATGATATGCCCTAACGTGTGGCCGATATCCCCTTCACTTGTGGCCAATATAACTCCACTATGGCCGATATCAACCTGTTATGGCCAATATCACTTGCTATGGCCGACATCACTTGCTATGGCCGATACCAAGGCCCTATGAATGATATCACTTCACCCATGCATGACACCAAGACTCCATGCACTATATCTAAGAGCAAGGAGGTGGTAGGATTCGAAAACGTTCACTAAAGGGGTGAAAGAAAGGGTATATATACTTGTTGTTCATGAAGAACTGTGAAAATGAAGTGTCATCAATTTGAGCTACTAGGTGCCATGTGTCCATGCATGGATGACACATGTACATGCATGCATTAACATTTATATTGACATGCAAAAATCTTGAGGATAATCTAGGGATGAATTTTCGTCCATTACTTATCTCTTTGAATAAAATTTATCAACAAAATCACCACTTTATTCACAACCCGATACAACTTTTCTAAGGAAGTTGTATACCGATACATTTCACCTCCTTGAGGTGCTTTGCATGTCATGGGCTTTTACAATAGTCCACAAAACCATATGGGACTCCTCCTATGGCTCCTTTACCGATAGGCACTCATATATAAGCTTTTCAACTTGATACAACTCAAGTTAGGGTTTCATATTCAACCCCTTTCTTGGTCATCTCATCACCAAGAGTACCATCACTCATAATTGATTCAAACATGGTTCCTCATTATTTATATCTCCTCTAAAGTATACATATAGGAAGTAGTAACATTATAGAGGTGGTAATTTGCATATCAACCCCACATTTTGGGTAAATTACAATTTGTACCAAAATTGGTACACAAGGTACTAGCATCATTCAAACATGTTCAAACTTGGAATTTAGGCTTTCCACAAGCCACCACTTAGCATAATTCTCTATCTTATGATGATAAAACACTTAAGGCATGTTCAACATGTGTCATTTTGCAATATAACCCCTCATCTTGGGTAAATTTCACTTTGACCCAAAACAAAGGAACATTGCTCAAACAACATTCAATCAAGACCAAACTTGGAACATAAGTGTGTCGCATGATAACAAAACACCTTATAGGATTATATTAAAGTTCTAAGCAACTTACTTATCCAAAACAAACAGGGTTACCTCATAACCCAGGTCAGGGTCATTACAAGTTATAAACCCCTAATAAGGATTTTGTCCCTGAAATCCCTGGTAAAGGGAGACATATATTATTCATTAATCATATAATCAAGTCTCCACATAACATCTTAATGTCATGGAGATTCCATAGAACTTTTATCAACACAAAGTTCTTTCACACATGGTTATCATAGAATCTGTCATATAGGACACATACTCCACTGTCCTTTTTATTATTGATTGTAGAGTCAACTTTGTGTCAGGTAACATTTAGTTAGTCAGAGGATCATTATACATACCTTATTTAACTTAGGTGTCAAACCTCACTGATTTGTCACCCACTTGGAACTACAGGTCTTATCATACATTTTTATCTTTGATAAGTTTTTTTCTCAAATGATTCTATCTTTATTCCTTCAATTAATATATCTTTATCAAAGTTATGTTTATGCAGAGCATAAACCCCTAACATATAATTTTCCTACTAGAATTTTCACAAGGTTGCCCCTTCTAGGTACCCAAACATTACTCCTTGTAAGGAATCATGTTCTCATTTTTCTCATATCATTGAAAGTTCTTGGATACTAGGATTCTTTACCTTGGTATCCATTATTTGTGCCAAAAACACATCACATCATCATCATTTCCATCCTCTATTGTTATTTACCAAGACCAAACGTATTACTTATCACATATGCTTATCTTGGAACTAAAATCCAAGACTAGCTGATACTTTTCTAAGTATCCATCCATAGAACACTTCTAACTCATGCACATCAAGTGTCATAAGACTTAATTGATTGTCATGTTTCGGAAGAGAAAGAGTACAAGGAAACATAGTCCTTTTTATCACCCCACCATTATTCAGGGTTTTTTATTAAAGAAAAGAGATTATCACCTTCTTTGAGTATTACATAAACTTTTAATTATTCATGTGTCATTCAATCTTATTTCCTCTTAGGTTCCTTACCTTTAGCATAGGAATTATAGAGATGATTACATGTCACCACCTCTTAGTATTATTATCATCATGATTACTAGATCTGGGTATTCAAACCCTCAGTTCATCACTAAACATAGTTACCTCTCATCAGGTAACTGCTACCACTAGGTCCTTAGACCAATGTATACATTATACTAAACATCATTTTTTGTTTATAAGTTGATCTATGATTAACTCAGATTTCTCCATATGTCAATTAGGATGTAGTAGAAATATCCATGCCCCATCTCTCACTTCATTATGCTCTTTAGATTGTCTCAAAATGACTACTTGATTAGAGTAATTAGAAAGATAGCAATCTAAGAGTGGCATACTTACCTTATCTTCAATAGATGAATACCTGGCTAGGGTATTCAAGAACTGAAATTAGGTAGTATGTATTGGTTTTATATCATGTTTAATCTTTCTAAATTTTTACTATTTAGTATCCCAAATTTTCTCTGGGTTTTTCTTTTACATCCCTTCCCTTCCTTCATGAAGAGAGAAATTTCAAAACATATAAGAGAATATTGGACTGAATATAGGTTCTCACCCTTCTTATCTCTTCCTTATGTCCTCATAGGACTAATTAAAGGAAGATCAACAACAACTACCTTCTTATAATTATCAAATAAAATCTAGAGAAGAAATATCAGAATGAGAAAGCTCTATCTGACTGTCACCCCTCGCAGTCATCTACCACTTTAGGTTGACTCAAACATAGAGTCAAGCTGTTTCATATTGTTACTTTTGCCTTTTTACACTTTTGGGCTGTAACTTTCGTAAGCCCTGCCGAGTCTACCTCAGTTGTTGAGCCATTTCCTCCCTTCTTTTCAAAGAAAAGAGTTTAGTATGCTCAACATGTCCATACCTATAACATGTCTTTCCCTCGTACCATGGGCTTATCGGTCTTATTACCGATGTAAAAACTAAGCCATGGGTTCTTATAGGTGGAAAGTTAGGACTTTTGCCTTTACTTAGCGACTACTGCCCTGGTGCACTAGGCATTTATTGCACTGATGGCACCAAAAACTTTGGCTTTTTAGAACAATTAGGTAAATATCTCTAAAATTATAGAGACCTTACCTTAATTCTCAGCTTATTGCCCCTTCTTGGGCATTACCATCACATCTGTACTATCTGTCTATACTTATGGCAGAGTCTATTTTCTTGCCATATGTTAATCCTTCCCGCATTTCCACTGTTCCAACATGGCCATGTCATTTAGGAACCCTTTTTAAAGCTCAAAGTTTTTGCATTAAGAACTGGTAACCTAGGTTGTAATGCTAGTATCCAGTCTGCTATATGTATCATTGTTGTCTTAACCTGCCTATTAAGAGCATAAATATAGGATTCTTTATCCTGATCGTATCATGATGGGAATTCTCAGGCACTCATTCTTCTCTTTCCTTATCCCTTGCACCCTTTCCTGGTGCAACAACATTGCCCTCAGCAATGTGTTCCTCGTGTTCTCCAGTCATTTATAAACTTTACCCTTTTTTCTGCATAAGCGGAAGTCACTATGGGGTATACTAGGGGACACTAACACAAACTCAAAACCTTAGTCCTATGTCTCTATAGACTCAGTGAACCTTAAGCTCTGATACCAAACTTGTAACGAGAGTCACCAAAACAAAAAACAAATCGTTACTAATTAAGGGGAATAAACATAAACAACAGATTGATAAAAATCACTAAAAATTTAAACCATTTTTTTTGCAAAGAGATCCATTTCTAGGAAAACTCTTTAAGGAAGAACCAAAACATGATATTCACATTGATCATATATTGTACATACATTGTACCATCTCTTCTCGAGGATAACATATAACAGTTGCTTTCTTAAAACATATATATAAAGAAACAACAAACCTCGAGGCATACAAGCCAAAATCTTAAATTGTTCATAAAATCAACACGTACTAAATCCAAGGACCTGAGAGTACATAGATGACACATAAGACTTCTATCTACAAGACACGACAGACAGTACACTCAACTTGAGCTATCACTGTTGTCCCTACTGATGTTGTTCTTTCTCTGTAGTACAGTCTCAATCCTCCTCATGCACGTCTACCTAGAAAAAAAATGTGGATCCCACGGGGTGAGATAATTGTCCCAGCAAGAGATATAACTCTCTGCCAACAATGTTATTATCACAGTTAAATAGTATTAAACGGAGCAGAGGATAAGCAGTTTAGAACATTCTCATATTTTAAAGCATTGCAACTATCTATGATAGAGCAATAAATCATCTATTCTCTTTATAAGGAATAGGAAGAACATGTATATCATTTATCCATCATACTATATCAACATCTTAAGATTATCCTGTGATACTCATTATCATGGTATGTCATCCATAAATCATTCTCATTTCTATCTGTTGGCCTCAGACAATCTGCTAGCCAGGTGTTGGATTGTACCAGTCCTGTGAATATACATCATCATATTTTGTCCAGGTATTGGACTATGCCAATCCTATGCAAATATTCCAGGTATTGGACTATGCCAATCCTGTGAGATTAATAGCCAGGCATTGGGTTATTACCAATCATGTGATTAACAGCCAGGCATTGGGTTATTACCAATCATGTGTTTAACAGTCAGGCATTGGGTTATTACCAATCATGTGATTAATAGCCAGGTATTGGACTCTACCAATCCTGTGATTAACAACCAGGCATTGGGTTATTACCAATCCTGTGATTAACAACTAGGTATTGGGTTATTACCAATCCTGTGATTAACAACCAGGTATTGGGTTATTACCAATCCTATGATTAACAACTAGGTATTGGGTTATTACCAATCATATGATTAACAACCACTTATTGGACTCTACCAATCCTGTGATACTATTCTAGGCATCGGACTATGCCAATCATGTACATCTATTCCAGGCATTGGACTATGCCAATCCTGTGCATCTCATCACTGAATACCATATCACCTTTACTAGGCATTATACCTTGGCCAAGCCATCATACATATTCACATACTTTATATAATACAAGTATTTCTCTTATCTCCTTTAAGCATATTCAAAACACTATAGCCCTTATTTGGCTATAAGCATAAAGCATGTATGATTCAGATTTCATTATTATTATTGTATCCATTTATTATTATTATTATGTTACTAAGTTTCCATTTCCTAGTTTATTTGAACATTATTATTTCTTACATGACACTTTTATAAACATCTTGTTACCTCTCACTAGGCAACAACTATTCTCATGGCTCACAAGGACCATTAAACATCTTGTCACCTCTCACTAGGCAAAAACTAATCACATGGCTCACAAGGCCCATTAAACATCTTATCACCTCTCACTAGGCAACAACTAATCACATGTCTCACAAGGCCCATTAAACATCTTGTCACCTCTCACTAGGAAACAACTAATCACATGGCTTGCAAGGCTCATTAAACATCTTGTCACCTCTCACTAGGCAGCAACTAATCACATGTCTCACAAGGCCCATTAAACAGCTTGTCACCTCTCACTAGGAAATAACTAATCACATGGCTCACAAGGCCCATTAAACATCTTGTCACCTCTCACTAGGCAACAACTAATCACATGGCTCACAAGGCCCATTAAATTGTATTATATGTAACATCATAGCTCATACTTAGCTATGCTCATTATCTCATGCTACCAGGATGGTTTTAATATGGTTAAGTTTTCCCCTTTATTAACCAATTATAATTTCAACTCTTATCATTACCCTTCATTAGGGTTAAGGTTTCTCTCTATAAAACCATCTAGGGTTTTTAAGTACATTTATCAAGAATCAAACCCTAATTTAGTCTCCACACATATTATGAGTATCAATGTATGCTCATTTCATGATTATCATAGGAGTATGAGTTTCTCTCTCATCCTTACTAGGATGTTGATTACTTCATACTTTATTAAGTTGGCTCAACCTTTCCTTCAAGGTCCATTAGCCTACTTAATCAATATTCATTAAACTCCATACCTCTTAATGTATGACTTGATATAAGACACTTCATGTGTTACTTCATCAAGTACATTGCATCTAAGGTGCTTTCCTTCATATGGATTTTGAGGTGCTTCCACCATATCGGGCATGAGGTGTGTGCTTTCTACCCATATCACTTTAGAGGTGTATGTGTGCTTACCATATCAGGTAGAGAGGTGTGTGTATGCTTCACACCATATCGGGCAAAGAGGTGTGTGTGTGCTTCACACCATATCGGACAAAGAGGTGTGTGCTTAACCCAATATCATTTTTGAGGTGTATGCTTGACCTCATATCGTGCAAGAGGTGTATACTACCTTACCATATCGTGCAAGAAAGTATAAAACTATATCCATATCATTTTAGTGAAGTAGGTGCATCACCATATTGGGTTAGTGGTGCTTGCTTGTATGCTTGAACCCGATATCACTTTATAAGGTGATACCATCTTCTTCAAGCTCTAGACCTTCATTCTAACTATTATAGTTCATGGAAACAGGTCTAAGAAACTACTAGAACTCATAATGTCATCAACTATTTTAGAAAATTTTGCAATTAAAAGTAGATCATTAAGTATAGCAATTTAGGTGATGAATAATAACATGGTTGACTTCAAGTTATATAACCCACCTTGTGAACAACTTCAAAGCTCCAAGCTCCAAATATTCATATCCTAAGGTTGAAGAAGAACTTATCCAAGGTCCAGGGCTCGTTCAAAACTCCTCCATAGATAAGAAATCACCATAGTTAAGCACTTGGTGAAGAAGGAAAGAAAGAAAGATCATAACCCTAGATCCATGCTTCAATTCAAGGTTTAAGATGATCATGGCCTTACCTTAGAAATAATATTTGAGCTCCTTCTTGCTCCATAGAACCTTTTCAAGATACCTCACTACTCATGCATGATATTCCCTCACTTGTGGCCGATATCCCCTTCACTTATGGCCAATATAACTCCACTATGGCCGATATCAACTTGTTATCGCCAATATCACTTGCTATGACCGATATCACTTGCTATGGCTGATACCAAGGCCCTATGAACGATATAACTTCACCCATGCACGATACCAAGACTCCATTCATGATATCTAAGAGTAAGGAGTTGGTAGGATTCGAAAAAGTTCACTAAATGGGTGAAAGAAAGGGTATATATACTTGTTGTTCATGAAGAAGTGTGAAAATGAGGTGTCATCAATTTGAGCTACTAGGTGCCACGTGTCCATGCATGGTTGACACGTGTACATGTATGCATTAACATTTATCTTGACATGCAAAACTCTTGAGGATAATCTAGGGATGAATTTTCGTCCATTACTTATCCCTTTGAATAAAATATATCAACAAAATCACCACTTTATTCACAACCTGATACAACTTTTCTAAGGAAGTTGTAAACCGATACACTTCACCTCCTTGAGGTGATTTGCACATCATGGGATTTTCCAAGAGTCCATAAAACGATATGGGACTCCTCCTATGGCTCCTTCGCCGATAAGCACTCATATATAAGCTTTTCAACTTGATACAACTGAAGTTAGGGTTTCATATTCAACCCCTTTCTTGGTCATCTCATCACCAAGAGTACCATCACTCATAATTGATTCAAACATGGTTCCTCATTATTTATCTCTCCTATAAATGATACATAGAGGAATTAGGAACATTCTAGAGGTGTTAATTTGCATATCAACCCCACATTTTGGATAAATTACAATTTGTACCAAAATTGGTACACAAGGTACTAACATCATTCAAACATGTTCAAACTTGGAATTTAGGCTTTCCACAAGCCACCACTTAGCATCATTCTCTCTCTTATGATGATAAAACACTTACGGCATGTTCAACATGTGACATTTTGCAATATAACCCCTCATCTTGGGTAAATTGCACTTTGGTCCAAAATAAAGGAACATTGCTCAAACAACATTCAATCAAGAACAAACTTAGAACATAAGTGTGTCACATGATAACAAAATACCTTAGAGGATTATATTAAAGTTCTAAGCAACTTACTTAGCCAAAACAAATAGGGTTACCTCATAACCCAAGTTAGGGTCATTACAGTCGTAGAGATCATATGGGTCTATTAGCTAATAATATAGTAGTTTTTAGTCTTTATTTTTAGTTTATTTGTTTCTCTCATATTCGTAGGTCTTGTAATAAGGTTATATACAAGCCAACACAACTTTCTATTCTTGGTGACTGCCTTATTCCTATAGTGGGGAGTGTCTTTGCTCCTTATGTTGAGACAATTGTTGCTTTGGCTTCTTTGAATGAATGAGATGAGAGCCTGACCTAAAAAAATAGATGTTATTGGTCTTTCTATGGCGCACTAGGGATGACAATGCAAGGCATACCTGAGTTGTTTGGATAGGGTTACCACCCACATAGATGAGGGTGGCCTTTGAATCACCCCCCTTCTCCTCACAGATGAAGTGTTTCGGATGAAGGCATGTTGGGAGATCCTCCAAGGCTCATCATTGTGGTCTCAATAATGCTCTTCCATATACTCTTCCCTGGAGTGGGACTACAACTTAATACTCTCAAGCATAGTTCCTTTGCATCAGCCTTCTGGTATAAACTTTGGGGATGATTTCTAAAGGTTTTCCCTTAGTGTACTTGGATGTTGTGTAAAGGGATGATAGAGTTTTGAGCATATAACTAGTGTGGATATGTTCTACTCTCCTTTGGGCTTAATGCCAATGACACTAGTGTTGACTTCAAGTCAAAAGACTCTTGGAATGAGGATGATACTTGGGACATGTTGTCTTTGGAGCATATCCTTACAGATAAGGTGTGGGATACGTGTTGGGGTCTATATATGCTATTTTGGAGCATGATGATAGTGTACAATGGTCACTGAAAATGGTTGGTGACTTCACCACCAAATCGGCAAAGCCAGTTTTCTATACTGAGCTAGAGCTTCATCTTCCCAGGAACGGGATCTAGTTCAATGACGCTCTCTTGATAGCCAACACAGTAGGTTGGTAGATCTCAAAGCTTGTGTCGCCCATTGATGAAAATTTCCAACGCTGCAAGATCATGCTCGTGTCAACATGTGTCTTCTACAAGGAGGTCGATCAGGAGACCACTCACGATCAATTTGCACTTAGTGAGGTGGCCATGGAATTTTGACACAAGATGTTTTCTTTGCTCCATTTGGAGGTTATTGGGCCTCTCTCCCCACATGCTATGTTCACGGGAAGTTGGGTGAAGGAATCTTCACATAGTGTGAAGAGTTAATTATTTTCCTACTTCCTCCCACGATTTGTTGGTCTATCTGGCGGAACCGATTTAAGGCTAAGTTTGAGGGTGTGTCAATCAACATGGACTTGTTGTGACGAGAGATCGTGGGACTGACATATCGGTGATCAAGAAGATGTCCTTTGGGAATGGGTAGACCTAGAGATGAACCACAGACTAGAGGTGGAGGGGTCACGAACCCAAAGTTCAGAATCAGCCGTGTCTCATTAATTAAATGGTACCCCCTTAGCATATCAAATTTGAAGTTGAATATAGCCATTGGGGCTAAGAGAGATGTAGACCATGGTAAGGAGAGACGGACTGCATGCATTGTGAGGGATGGGAGCATCTCGTACTTTTTCTATAGATATATGATGACACCGACCAGTCATGAGGAAGTTTGTGCGCAAGCTCTTGTGATTGCGTGACAGATGATGGGTGATCAAAACCTTGACATCACGACTTTTGAGGCTAATTCGAGAGAGATATATGAGATGGTTTGGGAGGAACTTAAAAGTCTTGGAGGAATGTTCATAATGTCTCTTTCGTTACAAGGGAGTATTTTTTCTTCCCCACGAGGATAAGAGGGCTACTCATTTTAGATAGACAAAGCTTACCTTACATATACACACGGTGACTAGATAATTAGATACGTAGTCAGATAGCTTCTTTTGATTTCAGATTTAGTCCCGAAAGTTGGTTGTGGATACGGCTGGAGGTGGGTTTTTTTGTTGTTACTTAGGCCGCGGCCATTAAGTAGAAGTTTGATCCGTGTTTATGGGCGGTTGTTGTTTTTTACTAGATGTTTTTGCCTACATGAGGAAAGTAAGATGAATAAAAGAACCTCTGAAAAAAGAAATCTTGGCGGTTTAGTTGTTTACCGTATCTGGTGTTGGTGGGAGGGCTGGACGCCTGCACACGCAGTAAAAGCCTGTTGAAAGATTTTGGTAGTTTCACAAGTAGTCAAACTCTATTTTGTTTGTTTGTTGCCTATTTCTCGGGTAGTCAAACGTTAATATCAAAGGTATATTGCGGTCGGGCACACCAATGTGCAGTTTGCACATGGAAAGGGAAAAATCGAAAGACAGGAAAGATTCTGTGTACCTGATGACCCTCCCTGAATTATGTTATCAATTAATTTACATTGTTTACTTATTGTTTACTAGCTACAAGATGGGGAGATGCATATTTCATCAGAAGACAAAGGAATGTCCTGCAGCCTAGGCAAAGGGAGGAGACGGGAAGGGCCGGCGGGAGAACAACTGTTCATAGATCGCACTACCACCTCCCAGCGTTAGGACAACCAACACTTTCACAGTATCTGTATTGCGCCACCTTCTAGCGTTAGGACAACCACACAGGAATCCATTCCCTTGTTGATGTGTTTTCTCGCAGAAGGCCTGAACCCCAGTCTGGCCCGCCGCATATTCTCTGAATGGTGTACGATAGCGAACATTCAAAAATTTACTAAACAGTTATATTGTGCATCCTTTCTGCTGTCGAGCCCTCTGTTTTTCTCTTCGTAGGGCACTGTTTTTCTGGGCGTGATCTGGGGTGTGTGTGCCGATTCAGTGCAGTGTAGTCATGTGCGATTGTGGTTTCTGTCATTCTGTAAGTACGTGTGCATTGGACTAAGGCTGTCGTGGGATCTTGTGGATGTGGGTTTGTTCTTGTAGGCGTTTATCCTTTCATCTGATATGATAGTCTTGACTTGTCTTTGATCTGATGAAGCACGTTTCCTAAGCTTACACACTGAGGAATCAAGATGGACTATAAGTTGAATCACACAGATGATTGGGACGGGCAACTTGGTTACGACCAGATAAGGGCAAGTCTTGATCATCCTTGCTGCCTTACTGCTGTGCATTTTGTGGCCAATCTATAGCTAGAGGTTTGAAGATCACGTCCCGTGCTCTTCACCATGAGGCACGTGCCTCATCCTCCTTTTTGAAGTAAAAACCCTATAAAAGCAGGCGGTTAATCCATAGTATTGCAACGAAAATTGTGATCTTATTTCACGGAGGATGAATAGGGCCATATTCCTTACTGCTTTATAAATTTACTGGATAAAGCTCTCATGATAACACGTTCTTTTGTTGATATCTATCCAGATATTCCTAGCTCTCTGCCGGTCATTGTTATTATGTGGCCACTTGGTCATCAGTCGTGCAATTGGGTGCCATATGCACGACGTGAAGCACCAATCAACTGGTAGTAGATGAGAAGAGTGCTTGGTGGCCGTGAATCATTGTAGCACAATAACAGCCTTAGTTTGATTTTTTTTTCATATTTATTATTTTATTTCTTTGATTTCATCTGATTCCCTACCACGTTATATTGTCATCTTCTTCTATGGTTGGTATCCATATGGTTCTACATTATATTGTCATCTTCATTTGACGTGGTTGTTATGTGGTATGTTATGGTGATTGGTTTTTTTTTTCTGTCATATTTTTTGATGATTTCACTTAGATGTTGATTGTGTCATTTTGATTTATTCTTTTTTATCTTACTTCCAATCAGATTGTAGTTTGGTGATAAAGTTGATTCTTCTAACTTCTACTACTGCTTTGTTTGAACAAAGATTCATTCTGCAGGTTCCAAAGAATTAATCAAGAAGAATTGAAGACGACCACTCTATATCTTACAAAAAGGGCGTAAAGTTTTGTAGTGGCAAGCTACCTAACTCAAGTTGGAACGGCATTTCACTCAAGTATCTCTCCATGCTTAACAATTTTCTTTGGGACCACACAAAGTATGTAATTCAAGTATGTATTTCGTCCAATCTCTGCTATTGCATTTCTGTTTCGTTTCTTTTCCACATTGCAATGCTTGACTAGTTAATTGATTTAACTTAAATTATTTTCACATGTTTCATATACTTCGATTATATTTGTGCCTCACCCGTTCTGGGGTTCTGACTCCGCCACTGATTGTAGGGTCGTCATCATCGATCCGATTGTATTATATAACACTGGTGCCATTCAGTGTTCGCAATTGGTGTTGTGTGTGTGTTGCGAATTTTTGATGTAACTATAATGAAACAACCAACAAAGTCCGATTATCAATATTCAAGGCTATACATAACATCCACAAAAGTTGTCTTTATCTGAAATTAACCTATGTGTTGACGGCCCGTACTCCCTGGTTGTCTTTGTCTAATTTCAGAAAGGGATGTTGAGAATGTCACGAGACCGTCCAGATTGCAGTCTTTATGGCGACACTGCCCCCATGAAAAACTGTTAGTCTAAGCCTCAGGTCAGAGAAGCAACTGTCAATGGACTCCATCACCGGTACTCACAAACATACATTCCTAGCCTACTTTCTTGGCTCGCTTATTATTTACCTCAACATGGCCACAATTCACAATTCATTGCCTAATTAAAGAACAAAAAAAGCAAATCGTAAATGGCAAAACTAACAGAATAACCACGTGTTGAGCCACTCAAGACGTAAGTCATCAGCCATGCTTAGTCCCAGAAATTTTCAGCGACATCCAAAGGACAAGATTGTTGTTCATAGTGCTGGCACGTGACTGGCGTCCGCAGGAGGGCCTGTGTGTTTTTGTACAATTATTAAAACAAGTTGGCAATGTAGGCCCAAGAAGTACAAGAATTGAATGCTAAGATGGAATATACTAGCAAGTTTTGTTATCTGGTGATATCTCTTTCAATTCGGCCGTGCCAAGCGGTCGGCATGGGACTCATTATCTGCAGCAACAGCTAGCATATTTTATCCTCTTATTTCAGGATTAAGAAACAGTGATATTTTTTCACTGACATCTAATCAGTATAGGGGTAAATCGGACAGTACATGACGACAGTCCGGATGATCTCTGATGAATAGGAAAGACAGATGCATGCTTCCCTTTAAGTATAAATGAATGAGTTCACAGATAGAATGTTTAGTTTATATATGGCAACAAGAGACCTATTGCGTCTAAATCCAAGTGTATATGTACTCAGCAATATTCGCATATTTACAGCAGAAACAAGAAAATAAATAAAGTAGCACACTCCAATCAAATCTACTGTACGCATTAACTTCAAATCAAAGACAACTTATAACCAAAAGCTACTAACTGCTCTGCAAGATACATTGCAATTGAGGGTGCAAGGATTTCTAATTTGTAAACATCTTATGCTTGAACATTACAATGCGAGCTAGTAAGATAAGCATTGGCATCGTGCTTATCTAACCCAATAGTATGCTTAGAGAAAAAGAGGTAGAAGAGGAGACAAAATTCAGACAGGGTAAGAGCTAGAGGAAACCAAAGTTTAAAATAGTTGTACTATTCGTCACCTACTCAGTCCTCGGACTTAATTCCTTTCAAAATAGACAGAATTGACTCCAATCATGTAGCCCAGTTGGTTACAAGATATAACAGGCAGCTGCTAGCACATTTAACATTAATTATTGGTTATGTTAGATTTTAAATCGTCATTACAAGCAATAGCAACCACTTGCAGTTAAATTAACAGATTCACAGGCCAAATTTAAGATTAAGATAAGAAATTTAAGATCAAATAGAGTAGGAAAAATAATAAAACAGAATTTTAGGACAGAAATGAACAATTATAAGATTTCAATTACAAACTAAAGATGCGAAGAGATATGATTAACACTAGGTCAGTTGTCTTATTTATAGCATTCACATGTTCTGTTTTATTCACAGATAGACACGATCACATGATTGTTCTTGTACATGTAGAAAAAATAGTATGAGTCACTTTCTTATTTTTTTATAAAATTATTTTAAAAAGATTAATTCATTAATTCATTAATTATCCTCCTATCTAAAAAGAGATAAAAGACGTAAAATATTTCCCAAGGCCTACGAGTCACGTTCCTAAGCATGGCTCAAAGACCAACAAGTTGAGAAGAGGTGTGGGAAGGTGCATAGACGTGTAGTCATCATACCCACCACAAAGGTGAGCATATTATCCCTTAAAACTTTTAGACATTAATGTCAAATGCATTCCTACATATAAGAAGCATAAAATTTTATAAGTGGGCAATGCAGGATTAAGCCTTCTTCTCATTTGCACAAAAGAAAATAACTACTTTTCTCCTCCTACTCTCATGTACTATGTTGCATCCACAATGTCTTAAGCCATGCTAACTTAATTAGAAAAGGCTAATTTAGTTAGAAGTCCCCGTTAAAGTCTGATGTGTAGCGTTCTCTCCCACTTGGTCCTTCATATTGTGATTTCAACAGGTATCTTTCATCTTGAACCATGCCTCTCTCATCCAACTTCTACTCCCATAGGAGCTATGTGAACTAATATCTTGAATCTAAAAATTTGGTGCAAGAATATGAGTTGGTAAACAAAACAAAGACTATAGCGACGAAGAAGCAACTGATGCATTAAAGGTCATACATCCAAAATAAGAATCCAAATTGATATTAGGGAACAACTCAATTCTCATGTTTGCATCCTACACGACATCAATCATGTAATTGGAGTTTCCAAAGATGTACTGTTAGCATCCAGTCCTAATATTTAACATCATTTAGAGGTTAATTTCTTATTGACTTACAGTTATGACACTAGTAGGTTTTCAAGAGACAGACACACATATGTTAAAAGTGTCATCCAATTCATTAGAGAGCTTGTTATTACCACATTTTTCCCAATTTGTGAGATTTCCACTCATTTAGGTTGAATATATACTACATGTGGATAGTAAGGGATTCCAGTCTCATCCTCGATCTGGATTTTTCAACTAAGGTCAAGACAAGAGCTTTAGTGAAAGGTTTGACTGTATTATCTTTTCTAGCAGAGTAGTCTACAGCCACAACCCCATTAAAAACTAACTCCCTGACAAACTTGAGTCTGCCATGGATGTGTCAATGGTATTTTTTATTGTAATCAGAATTCTTACTCTCGTCTGTAGTTGTTTTATCACAGTGAACTGAAATTGAGAAAATAGCT
Organism: Alisma plantago-aquatica; assembly: GCA_963693085.1. Lineage (NCBI taxonomy): Eukaryota > Viridiplantae > Streptophyta > Magnoliopsida > Alismatales > Alismataceae > Alisma > Alisma plantago-aquatica. Next base: position 998,017,563 of record OY856410.1, on the reverse strand, counting down.
TCATTACCATAAGTAAATTGGACATAAGTCCATGTAACCATTAAACTTCAGATCTAGTTTCATATGTAGCACACAACTCTTCCTCAAAGGTGGACTCTGGCAATATGGTATGTTTCTTAGACCTTCAGGAAAAAACACCTCCTCCCAATAGGAATACATATCATGAGACACCATGCTCCCAAAGTGCATGGCAATCCTGATTGCATCATTGCATCCTTCAATTACACAAGGATACTTTCCATAATTTCTTCTGAGAAATATAGTTTCCTTGATATACCTAAAAATATTATCAAGAGTTTGCCCATGGGTCTTTTTGGGACAACTAGTGTATCTACTTAATTGGATCATGGAAAACATAATGTTTGGTTGTATGCAGTTCATAAGCTACATCTAACTTCAGATAATATGTGAGTATCATAACTGAGACACAGGAACACCGGTATAAGTATTGATTAAGGGCTTCAATGAATCATTTGAAGACCTAATAGGTCTATGTTATGTGTATTAAAACCTCTCCAATATATTTTCAACTTAGTGAGACAGAGAGAGTGTAATACCATCAGTAGACCTAGTGAACTGAAGCCCTAAAATCATATATGAGACACCCATATCTTTTATCTCAAACTTGCTACTCAAGAATGATTTTGTCTCATCTACCACTTTCATATGTGAACCAATAAGTAGGATATTGTCTACATATAAGCATACAATGTGAATCTATCATTAATGATCAAAGTGAAGACACATCAAAATTGTTAGAGATAAAGTAGGAGGATGATAAGATTGAATTAAACTTTTCATGTCATCAAGGCTTGTTTTAGGCCATACAAAGACTTAGCAAATTTACACACTTTGGACTCATTCCCACATCCCATAAGACCCTCAAGTTGTTCTATTTTAACTTCCCTCGAATATCACCATGTAAGAATATGGTTTTCACATCCCTCTTATGGATAGAGAGATTGCAAACGGAAGCCAGTGTTGTGAGCACATAAATTTTGGTCATGCAAGAAACAAGAGAACATGTATCAAAATAGTCTATTATGTATGTTTGTGTGTACTCCTTAGGCACTCTTCTATCCTTATACTTATGGATCGTCCGTATGTATTGATTTTCTTTTTAAAGATCAATTTACATCCAACTATAGAATAACAAGGACACAAATTCACAAGTTCTAAGTATAATTCGAGATAATTAATCAGATTACATCATTAAAAAGTCCTTCCAAAACATAACCTCTAAAGAAGACATACCTTGTTTCAAGGATAAAACATCATCCTCAAAATTGTAAGTGGCAAACTCACTTCTAAAGTCCTTGGATGTCATTGTCTGTTTACTTTTCCTTAGTTCAACCATTTCTGGAGAATCATCTAATTTAGAAATAGTATGTTTTGAGTCATTCATTACATTTGTCATCCTTCCCACGTGATTAGAACTAGAACATTTGATGCATGGATCCTCTTTAGAAACTTCATTTGGGAACACTAGATTTTATGAGAAAAACATCCTCAAAAATGTTGTATCATTACAGTGTTGACATCAATGTCTGAGATTTTAGATTTCCCAATCAAAAATCTATAAGCATACTTGTTTTTACATAACAAAGAAAATGACATCTATTGTTTTCCTTATTAATTTATTTCTTTTGTATTCGGGGACAACTACCTTTGTGTGGCACTCCCACACTAAAAGACATTTGGGACTAGCCTTTTGGCCTCTCTGTAACTCTAATGGACTACTCTCTTTATGTTTGTGGTACTCTCTTTATTCAAAGCTTCCTCCCACAACAGTTATGTTTCTAGTAGGGTATTTACCATGTATCTTAGGGTTCCGTTCTTATGTTTTGCAATCCCATTGGATTTTAGTGAATAAGGTGAAATAACCTCATGAACTATACCGTAGAACTGACAAAACTACAAGAAAAACTTTGAGGTATAATCTCCTCCGCTGTAAGACCTAACTCTTTTGAATATTTTATTAGTTTGTGTTTTTTCTTCTATATTAAGTATTTTGAGTTTTTCTAGTTCTTATATTTATTTGAGGTAAATAGATGTAGAAATATTTACTAGCATCATAAATGAAGATTATAAAAGGAACATTTCAGATCCCTAGTTGCAATCTAATTAAACTAGCAGATATCAGTATAAATTCGATATTTCAAAATTCCTATCCACAAAATAAAAATATTTTCTAGGTAATTTAGCTTGCACATAAATTCCACGCTACTATTATTAATTTTGGATTGAGGAATTAAATCTAGATTCATCATATGTTTTATCGATCCAACTACATGACCAACAATAATATCATACATTAGAGGAAACATGATTCAAGAAAGACAAATTTTCCATTCAATTAAGAACATTTAAAACACTAGGTTATATATGAATCTTAAACATGTTCTCTACATCGCATAACTACCCATTTCTAAAGAATAAACTATCTGAAACATAAGTAATTTTTTCCTAATTATGTCTACAATTTATTCAAAAACATATCTAACTAAAAATACATATTTATTATATTACGCCAACTCGATGAAGCGTCAGAACCTTTCCCAAAGTAAACTACAAATTCACCCTTCTTTCAGCTTGACTTCTTTCAACTTGACTTCTATAGAGTTTTTTCTTTGATTTCATATGAATCTTAGCCTTAGGTTTAAGTATGTTTTATTTTTTTATCTTTTTTCTTAGTAGCAATAAGATTTAAACTAGGGTTGACTCAATAGGAACCTTGACCTATGACTCTTTCAAGTTTTCCTCCCCTAATGAAATATTTAACAAAACTTCATTGTAGGCTTTGACACACTTCTTGTTCTTGATATTTAGGACAAAGATCTCCTATGACTAAGAGAACTTTCCGGTGATAGATAGAACAATATATTTGTGGGTAATTGCATACCCACTTCTTGGAGTTCATGACACAAGATTTGGATATTGTGTATCTAGTGGGAAACAAGTTTACCGTCTACTATCTAAAACCTAATAAATTTAAAGACCATGATTCTCTATTTTATATTTCTTGTCTACTATATCCAGTAAAAATTTGGTTTTCATGATAGGAGGCTTTGAGATACATCATAGAGATTGTTTGACAGTTCCCAAAAGAATACAAACTCAATACAATTGATTATTCTCCTTTCAGTTAGTGATTTTTAGTTCTCCTAGGATCAATTTCATCAAATTTGGTTTCATCCCTTTTAAGATATTCTATAAACCCTATCCTTCTGAGCCAAATTTCCATCCATCTCTACTGCCATGCGAAGTTGAACTGGGGAAATTGTTTTAATCGTAGCATAGGTATCAATCTTAGGATGATATGAACCATGGTCAACCATATTAACTGACAACATTAATCATTTCTTTAAGATTGTTGGATTTTAAATTTTCATTACAAGTTATAGTAACCAATTAAAATTTAATTATCAAGTTTATGGGACAGGTTTAAGATTCATATTAGAAACATAACATCAAATAGATCAAGATAAACAATACAAATAGAGTTAGAAAACTCAAACCAGACTGGTTTGAAGAGGTACATTCCAAGAAATTAAGGTTCTTGTATGTGTAGTATGGGTGTTTTCTTGCACTCTTAATATGGTCATTTTGACGCCCCGTGCCACACAAAATGAGATTACTCAAAACAAAACAAAAAATTAATACTGATCAACCTGGTTATAAGATAACATAGGAAATTAAAACCAATTTCACATGAGCACAAAAGATGAAACTTATTACATTTGAGTCCACATGAAGCCACATGTATTGCATAATATGCCATAAATATGAACACGTCATTGGTCGGTGGATATCATTCCACAAACTAGTTACATGTGATAATCTATCCATACTTATACAAACCAAATCTCTACAACCATGGCATACTTCCAAAACTCATGCCGATATATAAAACCACAAAAAACCTCCCTAAGGACCTTAGAGTATAGGGATGACACATAGGACTCTACTACAAAACACTAGCAGCATGTCCAACATTTAACAGTTATTGCTCCTCTTGCTGCTCAACCTCAACCGCATGTTCTGTTCAGCCCAAATCATGCATCCTAAAAGGGGAGGCAGATTCAGAAGGAATCAAAGTTTGGAATTTATAACCCGAAACCTTCAAGGACCCCCGCAACTTTTATTATGGGGTCGAAGTAGATATACGGGGTCGAACATAGGGACGTGGTGACATTTAGTACGCCAGAGATTTTTTTCTTTAGTCAGATAAGCCAAGACAATAGTCTGTAAAAGTAAGGAGCTAGAACTAGTCTAGCAGGTTGTCACGAATTAAAACAAAACAAGGAAAAGAAAATAAAACAGAGTATGTAGGATTCTTCTAATCAGAGAGAAAGGGTTATCGGCTATGTAACCACAAATTGGGAAGTCTATGCACCTGTTCTCAAGCATAGACAACCCTCAAACACCTCAGCAAGCAACCTACATCCAAACATAGAACGCACTGTGGTATCTGTTCGTGTGGGGGTCATCCCACTCGCTCTCGCAAAACGTGACTAAAACCCATCGATGGTATGAAACCTCTCTTGAGGATGACAAACCAACATCCAAGGATATTCTAGATACCCTCTCAGGTCTAGAATATCCTGGGATGTTAGGAACATATGACCTTGAATCGTCCTCCTCTCAGATTCTGATTCAAACTACCTTCCCTTGTCTATTTCTACAATAGTTCCCTCGATACAGCCAGAAATAGCAGTTCAAGCAAGAAAGAGATCAACCAAACTAGCAATTATAACCACAAAGGAAAGGTAGAACAAGAAACATACTAGATCTGGAATAAAACTACTTGCTTAAGGTAAGAGTACATAAACATGCCCAAAACGGGCTACATAGCCAAGAAGTAGCTCAACTAGCCATGGACAAGCATAGTTGGCACCGAACAAAGATGGAAGAACATCATTTATACAGAAACTAAGGAAAACAATGGAAGAAAGGAGGAGAAGATGAGATTTATCCCATAGAGGAGAGGTGGCTCTCACTCCCTAGCCTTAGTATAGGCCGGATCTCATCTTTTGAGTCATCCTCCTTGACCTTCTGGACTCCTTGGCCTCCTTTCTCTCTAGATCTGCCCCGAACAATAGCTTGGTTGGTTAATAGAGATGGAAGATGATGGTGTGAATTTTCTACTTCTCTCGAAGAAGATGGATCATCAGACTTCTCTCTCCTCAACTTTTGCCTTTGGAGATCTAAGACTAGAGGTGGCAGATGGTGGGGAATGGAAGCATGCTGAAGAGATGGGTGTAGAATGAGTGCTTCGGCCTTCTCAGACCTCCAGACTCTCCCACGAGGTTTTGGGAACTTCACTAAGTGGGAACCACCAGGTGGAAAAACTCCCCAGGTCTGAACCCTTCTTCAGGTGGAGAGGGGCGGATATTTATAGGTGGAGTCATCAGAGTTCTGAACTGGATCACATCTTCAGTCACTACAATCGCGGTGATGACTGAGGGTCACAGTCCTTACTAGGTCACGGTTTGTGGTCACGGTTGAGGTTGGCAAATCACTTCGGTCGAGGTTGGATCTGCAGTCAAGGTGTAGGCTTCAGTCGCGGTTAGTGCGGAAGTTGCGATGGTGGCTTGGATCGTGGTCGAGGTATAATTGCAGACCGCGGACGTGGTGGACTCAATCATCACGGTCACAGTTGAGAGGAGCGTGAGTACCGTGATCACATTCGGGATGTACCCTAATGACCGCGGCTATGGTGTAGATGCGGTCGAGATGTACCCTAATGACTGCGGTCGCGGTGTAGACTCAACTGCTACAAAAACATGTGTGTTGGGGATAATCCTTCGGAGAATGGATGTCTTTTCAGGTTTGGTGTCAACAAGTCCCAAAATTGGCTAGTTGAGCAACTTTATCTAAGAAAATACATAAATTACTAAAAGATAATAAACATGGGTTATTTTGGGCATATTAAGGCTATAGTGAAACAAAACCATAAATAAATGCTTAGCATAAATGCGTAAATTTGGGTGTTATCAACCACCCCAAGCTTATACCTTTTCTTGTCCTCAAGTAAGACTGTGCTCAATGAACAAAAAGATAACATCCAAATTAAACTTGGCGATGAATGCTAAGGCTAAGAAAAATAATTTAAAACATCAATTCTCCAGATCCATGTCATTTCAGAACAAACCCCCACTAATCAAGCACCATCCTGCCAAAGTAAGATCAAAGAGCAACCATGCAAGATTAAGCTAGTACACTGTAACCTGTCGATACTCATGAGGGTTTGAATCATAATTATACAACATAAAAGCATTGTCACATAGATGATCACGTGGGTGATGAGCAATGAGAAATGAGAAATCATCATGCATCCATGTAGACCAATCAGGGACAACACGTCTCTCACTTATTCAGGTCCTAAGAAGAAAAGAAAAAGGACTAGTGACTTCTGAGGATCCCGATCTATGTCAGGTTGGTCCATGTAACGAGCAATAGTTCCTGCAGTCCGAGCTAGTTGGCCCAGAGCAGTGAGACGAACTCCTCGTACTGTGCTGGAACCAACCCTGCTACTAAGATGATCTCATAGTTCTCCTAGGGGTTCATAGTGACTCTCTAATGAGCTTTTGGAGTGATACTATCAGGCACGACACACTTGCGTTCATGAGCGCAGTCATACACCGGTTGGGCACCATCCTCAACTCTCCTAAAAGAGGAAACAAGCGCTCATTTATTCACACTCAGGCTTTTATTGCTTGCGTTCTAATTTGTAGGTCTGGGTGAGAACTATATAGATATTATTTTATTTTATTTTTATTTTTTAGGCGGCCAAGCCTCTTTTGCAACTTTTTATATTTTTCATTTTTTGACTCAATCTAATGTGAGAGGGTGCGTAGTCCATCAAGGAAAACACTTCAACCTGATTATAGCTCAAAAATCATCATGCTCTGTTTGACACATGTGTGAAAAATAGCAATTATGATCCAAGGATCCTTAGAATAGAGGCAAGCTTGTGAATTTACAGCTAGGAGTCTTTGATCGTGTTTTAGCTCATTTCAACGGTCCTTTATCTTGGATTTGTTGTTCACAACATAGATCAAGGGAATATAGTTTTAAGCTATGAAAAATGTCACATAACCTTAGATCTATTACCAAACTTAAGGAAAGAGTCAAAGAGCAAGTCAAGCAAAAGATCAAGTAGTTTAAGATGAAAAAACTTAGGCATAAAGATAAGCATTTAGTTATAAGATTTGCATTGCATAGACTTAATTGCAAAGCTACAAATTACAAAAGAAAGTCTTACAACACTTGAAAATTTTAAAATTTACACTAAAATTTTATGCTAGATGCAAGGGACGTAGAAGAATAATGCATGCATGATATGAAAGTAATAAAAGAGAAAGGTGGAAGATACACCTTGAATTCCACTACTACCACCCCAAGCTTAAAAATTTTGCTCATCGTCGAGCAATTATTTTAGCTTCGAAAGGTGCTGGAAGAAGCTTCTATTGGTAGTCGCTATTTAGATATTAATCCAGGTTGTCTAGACTGCTCGGTGTGTTCCCAATGTTTTGATTTAGGTCTTGCTGAAATTGAAATGCCTGGTCGAAGCTTTGGGTCGACTGATAGAAGGACCCGGAGGTTTGCTGGAACGGTTGCTGATGAAACGTCTCTGGAGGAAAGACCATGTCAAACCTCTCTCTGAGGTAATGTACGTCGTTCTCCAATGTGTTGAATTGTCTTCCATAGTTAGCTCTGAAACCTGTCATGAACTCATAGAAGTTTTCCTGATTATCATTCGGATCGTATGGTTGCTTTGGAGGGGGTTGTAAACAATTTGCAGTAAGTATCTCTACATAGGGCCCTCCCTGATAGGGTATGTCGTGGAAGGTTGCCCCCATCTGCTGCCTGCCCTCTTGAGTCTCAGGTACTAGTGGTATAGAAGAAGAAGCTCCTGTAGCTCTACCTATGTGATGAACATTACCTTGGGCGTCCAAAAGAGAGACGTCCATAAATGACGTTCGACAAGCGAAATTTGCATTTGCTGGCAATAAAATTTTGTTCTTGTAGTGACCAAAGATGTATAGATAGCCAGTGATGCATTATTTGATCACTCCTGAACAGATCAAGCGGTCTAAGTCTAACCTTGACCACTCAGTAGTTTCTTACATGAGATCCAACCGTTCATCTCCAATTCCTAAATGGTGTGCCATAAAAGTTATAATTCTCACCATTGGAATGAATTGGACATGTTTCTTGAAAGAGGTGTGAATGTGGCGAATTATGAAATTCACCACATTCACTTTCTTTCCTACCACTGCACACCACAAGATGTAGAGGTCATCCACACTGAGCGCTCCTTGATTGTTTTGTTTTTACAAGACACAGTTTGCTATCACCCAGTGTAGATAATGAATTGTCGGGTTGTGGATGTGCGAGGCCTGGGAGTTTTTTGTGACATACTTGTCTTCCCCAGTAATTATTTTCCATGCTTGGACAACGTTAAAGTTGTGGTCCCATGTCTCCAGCCGTCCCCTAGACATCTCAGCATAGTCTTCAACAAACCTTGACAACCAGCTGTTGAGTTTTTCCGTTGTAACCTCATGGGGTTGGTTAAGGAGGCAAAAATGTAAAATAGTGTATTGGTGGTCCTTGCATGTCTCGAGTGTGGCATAAAACTCACAAGTGAGTCCATGGTAAGCATTGCATTGGGCGTACTCGAGCACATCAAGGCCAACAACTGCAAGATATCAATTGACTTGCTCTTGGATCCCGAGTCTAAGTAGTGTCTTTGGATTTGCATACCTCGGTCCTGCAAGTCTGCGTTTGTCTCTAATAAGAGCATCAAAGTTTTGCTTTTTCTTTATGCTCTGAAACAAAGGAGTGGGGAGTCAGCTTTAATCGACACCGCTATGAGCTACTTGGCGTCTGTTCCCCTGGAAAGAATCTCATGAAGAAGTTGACCGGCGTAAGCATGTTGAACGTTTTGCTGACTGTTGATGCTGGTCTCTTGCAGATGAAGCTCTATGAAGAACTGACATGCCTTCTTGATACCCGGATGAAGTCTAGAGTTCAGCGTCACGACGGTCTATTCATGTCCTCTCACTTGATGCTTCTTGGACTGACTCACCATTGTGGGTATCCATAGGGGTGCCAATAAGGCTACGGTAGCCAGAGACGAACTCTTGCGACCCAAACCCTAATGCATACAGCATAACTTCATCTTCATATATTGGGTTCGTAGTTCAGGAGGCGTGTTGTGGGTAGGGGCTCTGGTTATTTGATGGTGATGCAGAGCTCCCTTCCCCTTTCTTCCTGGTCATGGACTTTTTGAGCTTTTTGAAACCACTCTTCATGGCGTCTATGGTGTCGATAGATAATACTGAGGTGAAGGTTGATGTGGGTGCTAAAAAATGCACCAAAACTGCTCGCAGTCTGGATCGCGACCAGGTTGAAGACCGCGATTGCGGTATTGAAGACCGCGACCTCTATGGCTAGTCTTGGAAATGCATCTGGTGTGATCATGACCTAGGAGACCATGACCAAGGTGTAGGCTTTGATACCGTGACCTGGGTAACTTGGTCACTATGACCACGGTTAACAAGGTGATCGCGACCTGAGGGATCATGACCATGAAGATCATGACCATCCCCACCAAGGTGTCTTGATTACCGATCCGCTCGTGGTAAGGGAAACTATGATCTAAGGGACCACGACCTGAGTGTTGATCATGATCGAGACCATAGAACTTGGCACAGCCCGAGGCGTGCGGCTGGCGGAGACGTTGGGCCACTACTTAAAGACTGCGGTCATGGTCCAGTTGTGGTTGCAGTTGTTGGTGTCGATGCGATCGCTCCTTCCCTATTAGCGTACATCAGAGACAAAGGGGAAGGGAGCAGTGAGGTGGTGGAGGGAACTCTACAGTTAGGCAAGGAGATGACGCATCGACCCGGGGGTATTTATAGGTTGGGCGCCCAGCCCCACCCTTGCGTGAATCATGTGAATCACGTGAGGTCGTGGATAGAGCGGCAGAAAAACCGGAATGAGGCGTCAGAGACCTGGTCAAAAGGGGTGAAAAGTTCGGTCAAAAGAACAACAGTTAGTCAAAAATGCAGAGACAACCCGACATTCTGGTCAGTCTAGGCCGAAAAAGCATGCCCAAGTCTTGCGGGACCGCGGTCCCAGTCTCACTCATGCGTGACCGTGATCACAGTCTTGGATTTCAGACCGCGGTCATGGTCTAGCTAGCAGGCCATGGTCATGGTCCTTATCTTTAGACCGCGACCACAATCCCAACTCCGCCACACAAGGAAGGATGAGGGTGGGAAGCCTAAAGAGGATATCCAAATCAAACACCATGGACGAGTAACAAAGTATGTCGATTAAGTTCACACAAGATATGAACCAAAAATAGTTGTCAGGGTGTGCAGATGGAAGTGCATGTAAATTTTAAGGAAAACTAGATGATGCAAGATAAACTAAATTTCTAGCAGTTAGGGGAAAGATAAAATTAAAATTAACTTTATTTAAGAAATATTTTATAAGTAAAGATCAAAGAAAAATTGTATAGGCAGTAGGGGGTGGCTGCCCTACAACTCCTACACTTGGATCCCAAATCCTTAGTTTTGGGGTCCGAGTTACCTGTATTTCACTGCTCGGGTTCCCTATGTAGCGACAGAATATGCGGAGAGGTGATTCCTTCTGAGTTTGGAAAAGAGGAATAAAACCTGGCAACTTGGTGAAGTCATCTCTATGTTGTGAATTACTTGAACTGCACTGGGATGAATTCTTTGGCAAATTATCTTCAAGGTACCTTCCAAGATATGAATCTGAATAGGAAGGCTCTAGGATGTCGACATAGGATGATACGGAGGGGAGAGGTTGGATGTCTTCTGGAGGACTCATCTCTTCTCTCTCCACCTCTGAGTTTGAGGTTGGATGCTCAAATAAATTTCTATTTACAGTCTGATCCATCCAATCATCTTCTGAGCAAGAAGTACCCCCGGGTGAATTTAATTGTGGTTCTACCACCCCAACCTTATCACACTCTATGGGGCTTGGGGTATCTTCATGCTTAGAAGCCATGTTGTGGTGGATTGTCCATCCTACTCCATCAATATCCACCAAGCCTTGTAAAGGGATGGTGGCGAATGATGGCTTGTGCTGCTCCAACTCGTCTTCGTCAATATACTCACTGCTCCAATTTGAACAATTGTCGTTGTCCTCCTTCTCGAACAAGTTATTCCAAACCATAGTAGGTGTGTGGGTGGTGGCTAAGTGACAAGTATCAATGTGAGAGCTATCATCTTGGTCTGGATCAATTTCTGATTTAGGTTCTTCAAACTGACCCCCCTGTTGTGAGGTTGTTTGACATTCCTGGTGAGGATAGGAGTCATCATCATCATCATGATATAACCATTCATGCGTGCTACTAGTATCTTCCATTGGTTGATCAGCTGAATCATCTGTATAAAATGAAGAATTCCCCTAGGTTGGCGGTTCTTCACAGAAAAATCCCGGTGAAACCAGTTGATGGTCTGAATAGGATGGTAGAACAAGCTCCACTTCAGGCCCAATGGAATGGTTTTGATGACTAGAGTCTTCGTTATCTTGTGATGGAATTTGTAACCGAATTTTTACCAAATCGATGAGTTGTTGGAGCCTCCTACCTTGTTCAAAATCTTTATCATGAAGCTATTGTACCCGAGAAGCAATGCTTTCGAGACCCGTCAATTCTGCCATACACATCTGATGGGAATCTGTTGTATCAAACTGATGTTTCCGGATGAATCCTTGTTCAACAGTTTGAAGTATACTTAAACTGTAGTATGCAATCTCCATTGCTATTTGGAGTTGACACTCCTACTTTTCTAATATTTATTGGAGTGGATTGACATGTTCTTGGAGATGAGGAGCTGAGGAGGTTAGTGCGTGAACACTTTCCCTGACCAAATCCATTGCCTTAATCAGTTCTTGATCCCATGATAGCTCGAAAGTCAAGGGCTGTCTGGCAGTCTCCGTTGTTGGAATTTCAATATGTGATGAAGGTGCAGGTGAGTATAACTCGACTAGCTATAGAGCACGACCTTCAATTATTTTCCAGCAGTCAGAACTGTGGAAAATTTTGGGAGGGCAACTGAACAAGATGACTTGTCTTGCAGAAGCAAGAGCCATGGCTGAAAAAGTATATGAAAAAGGGAAGCTATTCAGTATATATGAACAAGTTTGTTTAAAACAAAAAAAAACTAATTATATATATACAAGCTTAAAAGTGATAGAAAAAAAATCTTTTAGGCGTGTAAACGTGGAAAACCATGTCCCTGGCAACGATGCCAAAAAGTTGTTCAGCCCAAATTGCGGGTCCCGAAAGGGGAGGCAGATTCAGAAGGAATCGAACTTTTGAATTTATAACGTGAAACCTTCAAGAACCCCCACAACTTTTATTACGGGGTCGAAGTAGATATACGGGGTCAAACACAGGGACATGGTGACATTTAGGACGCCAGATATTTCGTTCTTTAGTCAGATAAACCAAGATAATAGTCGGTAAAAGTAAGGAGCTAGAATTAGTCTAGCAGGTTGTCACAAATTCAAACAAAACAAAGAAAAGAAAATAAAACAGAGTCTGTAGGATTCTACTAATCAGAGAGAAGGGGTTCTCGGCTATGTAACCACAAATTGGGCAGTCTATGCACCCATTCTCGGGCATAGACAACCCTCGAACACCTCAATAAGCAACCTATATCCAAACATAGCACACACCTTGGTATCTGTTCTTATGGGGGTCATCCCACTCGCTCTCGCGCAACATAACTAAAACCCATCGATGGTATGAAACCTCTCTCAAGGATGACAAACCAACATCCAAGGATATTCTAGATACCCTCTCAGGTCTAGAATATCCTAGGATGTTAGGAACATATGACCTTGAATCGTTCTCCTCTCAGATTCTGATTCAAAATATCTTCCCTTGTCTATTTCTACAACGGATCTCTCAATACAGGTTGAAATGGCAGTTCAAGCAAGAAAGAGATCAACCAAACTAGCAATCATAACCATAAAGGAAAGGTAGAACAAGAAATGTACTAGATCTGGAATAAAACTACTTGCTTAAGGTAAGAGTACATAAACATGCCTAAAATGGGCTACATAGCCAAGAAGGAGCTCAACTAGCCATGAAAAAGCATAGTTGGCACCGAACAAAGATGGAAGAACATCATTTGTACATAAACAAAGGGAAACATTGGAAAAAAGGAGGAGAAGAAGAGATTTAGCCCATAGAGGAGAGGTGGCTCTCACTCCCTAGCCTCGATATAGGATGGATCTCATCTTTTGAGTCATCCTCCTTGATCTTCTGGACTCCTTGGCCTCCTTTCTCTCTAGATCCGCCCGAAAAGTAGCTTGGTTGGTAAATAGGGATGGAAATTGATGGTGTGAACGTTCTCCTTCTCTCGAAGAAGATGGATCCTCAGTCTTCTCTCTCCTCAATTTCCTCCTTTAGAGATCTAAGATTGGAGGTGGAAGATGGTGGGGAATGGAAGCACACTGAAGAGACGGGCATAGAACGAGCACTTCGGCCTTCTCAGACCTCCAGGCTCTCCCACGGGGTTCTGGGAACTTCACCAGGTCAGAACCACCAGGTGGAAAATCTCCCCATGTCCGAACCCTTCTTCAGGTGGAGAGGGGCATGTATTTATAGGTGGAGTCATCGCAATTCTGAACTGGATCACGGCTTCAGTCACCATGATCGTGGTGATGACCACGGGTTGCAGTCCTTACTGGGCTGCAGTCTGTGGTCGAGGTACCTCCCGCGGTCGCAGTTGAGGTTGAAAAATCACTTCGTTCGAGGCCAAATCCGCGATCGAGGTGTAGGCCTCAGTCACGGTTAGTGCGGAAGTTACGGCGGTGGCTTGGATCGCGATCGAGGTATAATTGCAGACCGCGGGCATGGTGATGTCAATCATCACGGCCGTGGTTGAGAGGAGTGTGAGTATCGCGGTCGCAGTCGGGATGTACCCTATTGACTGCGGTCGCGGTGTAGATGTGGTCGAGATGTACCCTAATGACCACGGTCGCGGTGTAGACTCAGATGCTGCAAAAACATATGTGTTGGGGAGAATCCTTCAGAAAATGGATGTCTTTTCATGTTTGGTGCCGACAAGTCCCATAATTGGCTAGTTGAGCAACTTTATCTAAGAAAATACATAAATTACTAAAAGATAATAAACATGGGTTACATCATATCACATGCCCATCACTGAGACCTGACCCTAGTCATTCTCAAAACACTTGGGATCGAGATGTGAAGGACACATAGTCACTCACACCTCACATACTCAACAATATGTGCTCTAGGTTTTGGACCATGATCAAAACCAGCAATCAAAGCACAACCATAACACACCAATAGTCGAAGAAGATCAAGGTCGAAGAAACACCTTGGTTGAAGGCTACTTCAGTGACCATAAACACCACTTGTCATCAGCAGTCCAAGAAGATAGTTAGGTATCAAAGCCATGCGATTGAAGGTAAATCTTCAAGACAAGCAACCAAGACCAATGACCAGATCCATCAACACATACAACGACCCAAGCACCAACAAATCCAAATAGTCAAAGGGAAAAGCAACACTTCCATTGATCAAAGAGAACTAACACTTCTATGTGACTCAAGAAACATTCTATATGACCAAAACCAAAAAGGAACCATCTCATCATCCAAAACATCACCAAGCATTCAACCACTTGGGTACCAACATGAAGAACATCTAAGAGATGGAAAAGCACTAGATAGTCATGAGAAAAATAGGTGATGACAACATGAAACTAACCCTCTAAAAGTGATATAAAAACTTAGGGAAAACATCATTCAAACCCTAGAGTCAAGCACCCCATGAAAGAATAAGAAGGGAGAAGATTTCCTCCACTCAACTTGAGCACTACCTTGGAGAACTAAGGATTCGGCCCAAGAAAGAGGAGTACCTTCACCCCAACACAAGCACCACCATGGAAGATCCATGGATTCAGCTAAGAGAAGAAGAAAGAGAGGTAGGGTTTGCAAGGAAACAAAATGAAGAGATTGATTACTTACCAAGGGTCAAAGAATCACCAAAGATCACCAACGAAGAGTAGCTTCAAGCTTGGACCACCACATGCAAAGGATTTTATCCACCAAGCACTAAAGATGAGCCTTTTCTCCACCTAGCACACAAGATTCGAACTCAAGGAAAGAGAGAGAGATTAGAGGGTGCAAAAGGATCATATACATGAAAGAAGAGGGGTACATATACCCTAGGGTAGGGAGAGACCAATGAGGTTGTGTGTCATGCACATAAGTGCCACATGTCCCCCAAAGAATCACCATGCATCCACTAAAACCATGCAACCAAGATAGGTCATGAAAACCAAAGCAAACTGGCAACCTCACTTGGTCGTAGAGGACCATCGGTCAAAGGGATCACAACCACAAAGGCTCATGGTCAAGAGAAAACTAGCAATCACATGAAACCCTAGATCAATGACCAAAAGAGAGGATGAGAGTCTCTACGACTGTTGAGACTCCATGACACACTCAAAAAACTCTATGACTGTAGGGAGAACATCAAGAAGATCCAAGGATGGTCATTGAAAGACCAAGAACTCAAACAGTCAACATAAGGTCAACATTAACATAGGGCATCTAGGCAAACCCTAGAAACAACACTCAACATGTCACCTTCTCTCTCCTCCTCAAACCAAAGCATAACAAGGTGCCCCAAAGCACCATCATATCTCTCATGTTGCCAAGGAAAAAAGGGAAGAACCTACATGTGACAAATTGCAAGATAACCTATCATCATGGGTAAATTGCAACTTGGTCCAAAACAAGCACAAATATAGCAAAGCTAGATCAAACATCATCCAAACATGACCAAACTAAAAGCATAAGCTTGTCACATGTTGTTAAAGAATCTCAAGAGATTAGATTAAGGTTTAAGAATCTTATTAAGCGAAGCAAGCACCATCAAGCACTAAGCTAGGCCAGGGACCTTACAATCGTGAACCAATATAAAGGAGTTGTATCGCTTGTACGCTGACAAAAAACATCAACACTACTAATGCATCTAAGCAACCATTAGGATTCACCACCCAACAAACTACATTTTCAAAATAGAGTGGATTGAGGAACTTTCTCCATTATAAGAGACAAACTACACAAGAGATGTATTGTATAGATAGACAACTTAAATCACAAATGGAAAACACTAGGAGATTTGATTATCCCTAATGCTAGGGGCCCTATTTATGTCACTCCCATGTTGTGTCTTGTTCCTAGACATGCATGATCACACAGTCACTCTTGTACACTAAAAAGAATATGAGAAGTCACTTTCCTATCAGTTTCACAAAACCATTTAAGAAAGGATAAATTAGTTAATTTGTTTACTTAGTTATCCTATTGTGAAAAAAGACACAAAAGATAGAAGGCATTTCCCATTGTCTATGAGCTTGAGATTGAGCTAGCACTACTACAGAAATGGCTTATAACGTCAATTTTAAAGGCGTCGGTTGTATAAATAAACTGACACCTAAAACCTAAAACGTCAGTTTAATAAAAAAACTGACATCTATCTGTGAAGGGCGACCAGACACGGGTATCGCTTTTATTCAGTGTCGGTTCCCGAATAATAAACTGACGCCTAAAATTAACCGCCAAATCCAAAATTTCGCGTGAAAAAAATTACCTCCAAAATTTGACATATGGCGTCGGTGATTTACTAAAAAACTGATGACGAAAGGTTATTCGCGATACAGAAATTGGGCATATTTTGGTCGTCGGTTTTACTACAATAATCGACGCTTATGGGTTTTCACGCGTTTTCCCGAGAAATTTTTCACACCCCTTTGAGCGTCGGTTTGGGAAAGAAACCGACGACTATGGTCATTAATCGAGAACAAATTTTTTAATCGGCATATGTAGATAGACGTCGGTTTTTTTCTAGTAAAAACCGATGACTATCATTGACAATAGGTGTCGGTGTGTTTGTAGAACCAACACCTTTATTTTTACATGTCAGTTGTTTTTCATAACCGACGCCGATGGATAACTTAACAGTACCCGCGCGAGCCCGACTCTTCCCCTTTCTATGTTTCATTCATTGTCTCGCGCTGCTACTCCAGGGTTTGGTCGTCCGGCGATTTCCGGTGATTTCTCCTCTGCCCCCACCTCCACCGCCGTTTACTCCGGCCGCGCGCTGCTCCGCTCGCTTGGTTGATCCTCTATCCACCTCCGCCGCCGTTTACTCCGGCCGCGCGCTGCTCCGCTTGCTTGGTTGATCCTCTATCCACCTCTGCCGCTGCTTGCCCTCTGCCCCCAGCTCCGGCGGCCTTCTCTCCTTCTCTGGTGACCTTCTTGCATTGGATGTATCCCTTTGAACAATACATGAGCGTTTTTAAAAGTGATGTTCGAAACCGTTATCGGCCTGAAGGGAGTATTATCGAGGGTTATGTGGCGAGAGAGGTTATGGATTTTTGCAATGACTTTCTCAGTGGTAATGACACTCCTGATAATGACAAGAATATTGACGAGCAATTTGGCAAAGAAATTTTGGGATCACGTGTGAAAGTAATCAGCCGTGAGCAGTTGGAACAAGGTCACTTGTATATTTTACACAACATGGATGAAGTGAACGTTTATATCGAGGAACATACCAATTTCATCAAGAGACAATATCCTCGAGCCAATACAATGTGGCTTGCTAGAGAGCATAACAAGACATTTATTAAGTGGTTTGAAAATAAAGTCTTACATCAACTATCTCAAACACCAGATGATATTACTGAAACTATCAAATGCCTCGCCTTTAAACCAAAATTCACTGTTATGTCTTATGAATGGTATGACATTAATGGATTCACATATTACACAAAGCGCCAAGATGATAAGAGTGTCGTCCAAAACAGTGGGGTCACCCTTCAAGCATCGACTATATTTTTTGCAAGTGCAAAGGATAAGAGTCCACGTGAAGCTAAAATGTCATATTATGGTGGCATTGAATACATATGGGAGTTTGACTACATAGATTTCAGAATTCCGCTCTTCAAATGTAATTGGGTTGATAACACCAAAGGAGTTATAGTGGATGAACTGGGTTTCACTTTAGTGAACTTTGAAAAGATTGGCGAGAAGGATGAACCATTCATATTGGCATCACATGCGAAACAAGTATTTTATATCGATGATCCAACAAATGATAAATGGTCGGTTGTTCTTCATGGTAAAAGACAGTTCATTGAAGATCCTATAGATAAAGAACAATACTATGATAAGTATGATGACTCCAGTCCATTCTCAGTTGGGTTGCCAACACCAGCAAATATTGAAGCTAATGATGACTTGTATAAGCGCAGAGATCACAATGAAGGATTGTTAATTGATAAAAAATCGCAATATTAGAGGCATGTTTATATTTTTTTATATGTTTTATTTTTCTGAATGTGAACTTTACAATGTGAATGTGAACTTTACAATGTGAATTACTTTATAATGTGAACTTTACAATGTGAATTACTTTACAATGTGAATGTGAACTTTACAATGTGAGCTTTACAATGTGAATTACTTTACAATGTGAATGTGAACTTTACAATGTGAGCTTTACAATTTGAATTACTTTACAATGTGAACTTTATAATGTGAATGTGAATTTTCAGATGGCTGAGCATTCTCCTGATGACCGTGTTGATGATTACTGTGAGGGTGAGGACATCAATGCGCCGCCTCACAATGTAAGTTTTAAAAATATATCATATATTTATATCTATATGTCCATTTATAGTTATATCTTGTAAATGTGTTTATTTTGTCAAATTTTAGGTTGATGATGCACATGTACCATATGAAGCACTTGAGGCACTTGATCAACAACACCAAAAAGTTGACAAGAGAAGGGGCATCACTATGATGAAGAAGTTAATAGCACAAAAGGGCAATGGACCCAAACTAGTTGTGGATTTTGATAATGCAGGAAATGCATCTGGTGTGAATCGCAATTCATTTGTTTCATATTTTGGGTATGTTACTCGTAGCCATTGCAGTTGTAAGATAGATTCTTGGCATAAAGTTTCTAAGGAGAAGAAAGATGTAATATGGAAGGATTTATGCATGAGTTATTATTAATTTGCAATTCTATTTTGTAGATTACTAATTTTTTGGATACTAGTTAATAGCAATTCTAATTTGTAGAGTATATTTGAATTGGATGAAAAGTTGCATCGTAAATGTGTGATGCAACACTGTGGGAGAGTCCTAAGGAACTATAGGACAAATCTCACCCGAGAATACATAAAAGAAGCTGACAAGAGGAAGAAGACAACCACTGAAGAGTGGAACTTCCTGGACAAAGAAGAATGGGACGCGTTTGTTGCTTCAAGACAAATTGATGAATTCAAGGTATTAGGCGTCAGTCCCAATCTCATTAATATATATTGTATTCATCTATTCAAGATTAACATTTATTGTTACTAACCAAATCATTAATGTGCATACTCACTAGGCCCTCAGTGAGGCACAAAGATCAAGGCGTGCACTGAATGTGCATGACCACACAATGGGTCTAAAGGGGTATGCATGCATTTGCCAAAGACTACAGTCTGAGGCTATTGCTCAGTCTGCTGCTACTCAGGAGTCCTCCACTATAGGTAGCACACATCTGCCTCTCCATGATGTCTAGATAGCTGGGAGGCAAAATAAGAAGGGAGAAATAAGGAAGCCCACAACTGCTGAGGCGGCTGCAGAAATGGTAAAATACAACTCTTACAGCAATCGTTCGAATATTTATTATTTGTGGTGTTTACTTAATTACAAATTTTTGTTTTGGCGATTAGCGGGAGCTGCACGAGCTGAGGAAACAAGGCAAGTTCATCCCTGAGGACACAAGGGATGAATTGACAGTTGCTCTGGGTAACCCAGATCATCATGTACGTGTTAGGGCTGCAGACACTGGTGTGGGCATCAAAGCTTTTTTTGGGCCATCCCGAACTGGTTGTTGTCTCTGAGACATTCACTATCTATTATCTAGATCCTAAGGGGAGTAAATTGAACACAAAATATGGACACATAATGAAAATGGCATTATTCCGGTGAGAAATATTTCATTTTCATATACGTTAACATATGTTATTACATTACTATTTAATTATGCAATGTACTGTGTTACATTAACATATAGGGGTTTTGATGAGTTCAAAAAGGCTGGAGGAAAGGTCCCCATGAAAAAGAACCAGCCAATAATTTGGAAGAACGTGAAAGTAAGTTCCCGACTGCAATATATGTATATATTATTTATGTGAAAAGTGCTTAATTAGTTGTATTTTTTAATATTTTGTATGTTTGAATTTATAGTGTGCTACACAAGACAACGGATGGGCATGTGGATACTATGTGATGCGATTTATGCACATGATTATCAAATATTCCACAATGGACATCGATTGTATTGCTGAGGTATTATATAGTCTCATTAGATATATAATATGAAATATATCAATCTTATTTATAGCTCATTAATTATATATATATCATTCTCTTTACAGGTGTTTAAAACTGACCACACTACAGGAACGGCCTTACCAGATGTACATGTTCCCTATACGACGGGAGAATTAAATGAAGTAAGAGAAGAATGGGCAACAACCATACAAGTAGTGGGGGATTTAAGATATAATTGGGATGTTGATAGCGAATAATGACTAAAGAATGATATTTTGTAAATGAATTTATGAATTATAATATATATGTGAATGTTTCTACATGTCTGGATGTTTCTACATGTGTCTGAGTGAAAATGAATGAAACTGTTGGTTGCTATATGAATGTTTCTATATGTGTGAATGTGAAAATGAATGGAACTACAAATTTCTACCTACATGAATGTTTCTAAATGTGTGAAAATCAAATGGAACTGCAGGTTGCATTGCTAAATGTGTTATTATTTTTGTTGTTAATTTTGCAGGTTTGTGGCCTGTTATTGGCTGATATCAATGGATGTTGTAAAACCTACAGTTCATAACTGAACTGTAGGTTTCTCATCCTGCGACCAGCAATACAACAGGTCTACAGACTGACAGAAAAAAAAAATAGGCGTCGGCTATTTGTATAAAACCTACGCCACATCGTTACAGTGTCAGTTTCTAATAGTAACTGACGTCTATTTCCTTAACACCGCAGCCGTGCTGGCCAGCACGGCCGTGGCAGCGGACCAGACACCACGGCTGTAGTGGCCAACACAACTGTGTTGGGAGTGCACAGCCGTGGCAGCGGACCAGATACCACGGCCATGCTGGCCAGCACGGCTGTGTTGGGGTTTATATGACGTCGGTTCTTATCTAATAATCGACGCTGATAGTGCCCAAGATGGCGCCCTTCTGTGGCGCGAAGGTATATGGCGTCAGTTTTTTATCTAATAACCGACGCCTATAGTGCCCTGCTGGTACATTTTCGGTGGCGCGCGAAGGGTTTTGGCGTCGGTTTTTGAACCGACGTGTAACGGTTGGGCTTTTAGCGTCGCCCACATAGGTGTCACTTAGAAAACAACACTGAAGGCCTTAAATAACCGACACTAAAGGTCGGTTATGTATTAGTGTAGAGCACACCTTGGGCCAACCTCGTGAGGCGAGGCAAGCCCACCACAAAGGTGAATACCCTATAGATTTCATAAACTAGTGTCACGTGCATTCCTACATATAAGAAGCATCAAGATTTAGAAGTGGGGAATGTAGGACTAACGTTCTTCCCATTTGCACAAAAGACAAGAACTATATTTCTCCCCATTATCTTAATAACAGATACAGCTACATTGGGATTAACTCATACTAACTTAATTAGAAAAACCTAATTTAGATAAAAAATCTCCCAGAAGTCCAACGTATAGAGTCATATGCCACTTAGTCCTCTATATTGTGCTTTCAAAAGGTGGTTTTCAACTTGGACCATGCCTAAATTATCCAAAATTTTCTCCTGTAGGAACTATGTGAATGAAGGTCTTAAACCCGAACCTTAGACGTAAGGGTATCAATTGGTAACAACAAAACAAAGACTATGGAAATAAAGTAAACAACTGATTCATTAAATGTCATACATCCAAATCAAGTATCATGATTGACGTTAGGGAACAACTTCTCCATTCTCTTCCTACAAAGCATCAATCATTTATTCAAAGTCCCCAAGGATGTACTAGTAAAATCTTGTCCTAGTAGTATACACCATTCAGAGAATAATCTCTTATAACTTTCTAACTTGAGAATAATAGGCTTTCAAGGTACATTCAGAAAGATTCTCCAAGTATGAATAAAATTACATAGTGTCTCCAATTCATCTGACATCTTGTTATTACCACATTGAATCTAGTTTGGGCGATCTCCTCTAATTTGGATTGGGATGCTACTACTTGTGAATAATAAGGGGTTTCAGCCACATCCCAATCTAGATTTCTGGTCTAAGGCCAAGGAAAGAACTTTTATCAAAGGATTGACTATTTATCTTTGTAGCAACATAGTCTACACCCCACAAACCCATTACACACTAGCTCCCTTACAAACTTGAGTCTGACACGGATGTGCCTATGTTGTATTTGACTGCACTTAGAACTCCTTATATTGGGACATAATTTTTTTGCTACCATAGTGATCCAAAATTATAGGAAGTGGCTTCTTTACCATAGGAAAATTAGACATAAGTCCATGCTATAATTCAACTTTTAACCTAGTGTAATCTAAAGAACATGAATCTTCTTTACACGTGGAATGAGTAAAATGGTATGTTATTAGAACTCTACAAAAATAGCATCTATTCCTAATAGGGAATACATAATGATAGACATTGTTTATCCCAGTGTTCATGGAAATCCAGCTTGTATCATTCAATCCTTCAAATGTAGAAGGATACTTATCATAATGTATCCCAATGGAACTAGTTCCCTTGATATACCTCAATACTCTATCAATTGATTCCTAATGGGTATTTTTTAGGTTAACTAGTGTGTCTAGTTAACATTACCACAACAAATGCAATGTCTGGTCTTTACAGTTCATAAGACACATCAAACTTTTGATAACCTAAGAGTATCATAATTGATACTTAACAACACTAGTACATTTCTTGAATAAGGGCTTGGATGAATCATATGTAGTATTTTATGTGCTGTGCATTTCAACCTATTTAGTATCTTATCAATATAGTGAGAGTGGGAGAGTGTAATACAATGCATAGAGCTAGTGATTTTGAGCT